>WNWK01026159.1:0-27712 GCA_009830355.1 Cherax destructor
TTATTCTCTCAAGCTTCCTCATGCAGTCCAGTCCTTGCTGCTTCACATTCCACTACCACTGTATAAGAGTGGAATGTCGTCTCCTATCACACAAGACTGCTGTTGTATAGTCGTCACTACTATGACCACCACTGTTCGAGCCTCAGATGTCTATGCTGTCACCTCTACATCAGTGTATGGACATTACCGTGATTATGCTGATATACGAAGTTGTATACTACCCTAGTACGAGGGGCATATCTTAGTGAAATGACACTGTAGAAAAATAATAAGAGTTAAATTCTGAGGGACTCGGAGACCTTGATACTTTGAGACATGAGAAAGACATGAGAAATTATTACTTCTCCTAGTGCGACCGTTTGTCATGATGGGGGGGTATTGCGCCCCCAGAATTGGGCCTCAATGTATATAATGTATATTTCCATTTTCTATAATTTTATATTGCGGATATTCTCGATAATAGCTACAGTGGTACCCCGGTTTACGATGGTCCCCAAACTCACCCTTTTATGTAAGTTTATTTTTTTAAATGCTTTTGTAAGTGTAATTTTGGGGGTCTAAAAGGACTAGTCTATTTTACAACATTTCTTAAGGAGATAAATTCGTTTGGTAATGGCACTTGAACAGCATTCTGGAATGAAAAAATATCGTAAACCGGGGTACCACTGTAAATCGTTAATATCGTGCTTTATACTATTATTAGACCTATTTGACTTAGCTATATTTATTAGGTAGGATGTAATATTATATATTGTGTAACTGCCTTTGAGTTGGCAAACTACTGTTATGCTGCCGGCGTCTAGTTGCTGGGAGGAGTCAGTCGCTGAACACACCTGAGCTGGGTGGTTGTTCCTCTTCCCTCTCTCTCTCTCTGGCCTGTTGACCCTCGTCGAGTCAACACCTCACTCCTATTTCTACTTGTTTTCTCGACATTAGACTCTGTTGGGTAGAGTATGTATTCGTTGGTGAGGCGAATCATACTTCTCAGAACTCTGTGTAACTCTGTTCACAGAGAATAGACTAGACAGTGATTTTCGACGTTGTTCTGGGTTGTGTGTCACATTGACACTGATAAAACTCAGGTCTCAAGCTATACCTCTGAACCTAATTCGATAAGGCATCTGTGCACCGCCACAGTTTGGGATTGTTTATGCTGAACCTAGTTTCAGTAGAAAGGGAGTTTTGTGACTGTTTTGGAGGATCTACTGATGGTCCCCAGTTAGGGTCGATTTTCTATCTCCTTGTTCCTGACGCTGTGTTGCTGTTGCCTGTTATATTGCTGTTCTGCGAACTGGTCCTTTTACTGGACAATCAAGCTGTTCTGATTGTCAGTTTGTTAGAGCAGCTAGCTTAAGAGAAGTTCAGTCGTACACTGGTTGAGTCGAGTCTTAGAGTTACCGGGAGCACACTCATACACACATTTATTCTTATTTGTATATATTATTGTAATTACTGACATTGTACCTGATGGTACTTCTGAGTCATTTATATATATATGTGCCCTCAGCACAGACTTATTGTATATGAGAGCAGTGTAGGCGCTACCCTCCTAATTAACCTCCTAATTGATATCTTAATATCTTTATATTTGATTTACTTTGCTACCCTAGATTTTCTCACTTTGATAATAAACCTTTTAAATATATTTCGTTGGTTAGTACCCTATCAGTTGCAATCCTCTTAAGATATATAATATGTTGGATAACTGAACCAGGATACTGACTTTGTTGCAAAAGCCCAGTAACAGGCTGGATGCTAGAAGGGCTATCCTTTCTAGTGTTCACTGGAGATGTCTATTACAAATAGATATCGTGTCATTTTGTAACAATGGGTAGGTGTCCGAGCGATGTATGTCCAGTTGGGTTTATATTTCGTGTCAGGCTGACCTTTATATTTTGCATCACCAGTACTGACATCTAGCAAGAATTGGCCTACCCACAGCACCCTGCTTTGCTCTCACTTGGCGCCAACTCAACCTTAAGACAACAAGTGTACTCCTCTCTCTCTTGCAGCAGAGGGCCCAGCAGATTGAACCCCAGGGTAATTTAAAAACACACTGCTTGTGTACAAGAACCAATACAGTAACATGCCTCTGAAGCTTTATCATTCACCGCTACCAGAGATATAACCATGTAACTATTATATACCATGATCCCTTCAAGTCTGTGGTGTTACCATGGTACCTTCCATACTGTGGTGTTACCATGCTACCTTCAAGTCTGTGGTGTTACCATGGTACCTTCAAGCCTGTGGTTACCATGATACCTTCAAGCCTGTGGTGTTACCATGATACCTTCATGCTAAGTTCAGGGTGAAGCAGTAAAAATTGACAAGAAGTCATACCTTCACAATATTTGGATGAAAACTCAAGAATGGCTTGATCAACCTCGATGGTGCTACGAATGGCCAGCAGTGAGGGTAACAGTGCACAAAGAGTGCAGGTGAAATGCTGTGCATTTTCACATTCCCTTTCAGCTTCTTCATCCATGAGCTGAAAAAAAAGAAATCATAACAAAATTGTCTAATCTTTTAAAAATTTCATATACTGCTTTACCACAATGGTAACTAAAAGTGGACACAAGAAAGAGAAATAAAAAGCCTAGAAAATTAAAGATAGTATATTAGGTGCAGGAAGTGAATGTGTTCAGGTACAGTATTTGAGAGTGAACATGTTGGAAGACAGGTCTCTGAGAGACAAAGAGACAAGGGAAAAAAAAAGTTAGGTGCTGCATTGAGGCATCACAGGAAAGATTTCATCAGTGGAGGTAAAAACAGAATGTAACAGAGTATAGTGGTACCAATACTGGTATATGGACTTGAAGCACAGGCTCTAAACATTGCAGTGAGGAGGCTGGAGGCAGTGGAGATGTCATATTTGAGGGTAAGGTGATTATGTAGAGAATTCGGAGAGTAGAAGTTAGAAGACATTATGGGGTTACCAAAAGCATAATTCAGAGGGCTGAGGAGGCAGTATTCAGGTAGCTTGGGCATTTAGAATTGGAGCGGCATAGGTTGACGAAGAGTGTGTATAAATCTTGGGTGGAAGGATGCGTAGGGATCATCCCAGGAAGGGTTGAAGGGAAGGGGTAAGGGAGGTCCTGAGTGCTAGGGGCTTATGCATCCAGCAGGCTTGTGAAAGGGTCTGGAGACAAATGGCTTGATATGCTGTTGCAGTGTGAGTTTCAGAAAAAATTGGTGAACGGAATTGAGTTCTTGAGATGGAAAGTACAGTTCCTGTACTCTGAAGAAGGGGTGAGGATGCTACAGTTTGGATTATCATCATGGGGAGTGCTAAACCCATAAGGATTTATACAGCACCTGTGGGGGAAATGGAAGGCATTCAGGCTTAATTCATAATTCAGGGAATTGGAGCACAGATCCAATTCCTACATCAAGAGCTCCTCACCAGCATCAAGGACCCTCCCTAGAGAGGCTGCAGTTCATAGGGTCATTTGATTTATAATGTCTGCACACATCTGGCAACAGCTACTGAATGAATAATGATGAATGTGTTTCCATTTTTCGAGGTCACTCTGCCTCGGTGGGAGAGGAGTTGGCAAGGTAAAAATAAACTAGTTCTTAAATGGATCCACAATTGCATTTGTTGTGAATTATTTTTATAATTTGCATTTCCCAAATATTAATCACAGTAGAAGGAAACTTTGCTTGATGTTTGTGGTTAATTCCAAAATCTGAAAGCATTAAACAAACATCATTCATCAAAAGGAGGTAGTACATTATTCATCTTATTCCTTCTTCACAGTAAGCTTAATGGAAGGTTAAATGGAGCTGGGCTTGGGAAATAGAGCAGTTGTTCAAGCCTTCAGTCCTACTCCTCAGGAAGAGAGATCAGCCATCCTTCAAATTTTATTTATAGAAAACCTACCAACAAAGATAACTTGTTGCATTTTTTCACAAAATGACACACACTAAGAGATGGGTGATCATTAGTTTCTAGCTCCGAGAATACAGGATGTCCAGCCTTGCTTTCCTTGCAGAGGAATGCTCTTATAGTCATCAGACATTCATCCACCTCATCACCTTCCCACTTAATGACTGTTGAAGATTATTATGATTTATTCACACAGCTGGGCAGAACTCAGGTGGCCTACTGCTTAAACCAATGAGCACTGCAGGTGGCCTACTAGTTAAACCTAGGAGCACTGCAGGTAGCCTACTGGTTAAACCAAGGAGCACTGCAGGTTGGCTACCGGATAAACCATGGAGCACTGCAGGTGGTCTACCAGTTAAACCAAGGAACACTGCAGGTGGCCTACCAGTTAAACCAAGGAGCACTGCATGTGGTTTACCAGTTAAACCAAGGAACACTGCAGGTGGTCTACCAGTTAAACCAAGGAGCACTGCATGTGGTCTACCAGTTAAACCAAGGAGCACTGCATGTGGTCTACCAGTTAAACCAAGGAGCACTGCATGTGGTCTACCAGTTAAACCAAGGAGCACTGCATGTGGTCTACCAGTTAAACCAAAGAGCACTGCATGTGGTCTACCAGTTAAACCAAGGAGCACTGCATGTGGTCTACCAGTTAAACCAAGGAGCACTGCATGTGGTCTACCAGTTAAACCAAGGAGCACTGCATGTGGTCTACCAGTTAAACCAAGGAGCACTGCATGTGGTCTACCAGTTAAACCAAGGAGCACTGCATGTGGTCTACCAGTTAAACCAAGGAGCACTGCATGTGGTCTACCAGTTAAACCAAGGAGCACTGCATGTGGTCTACCAGTTAAACCAAGGAGCACTGCATGTGGTCTACCAGTTAAACCAAGGAGCACTGCATGTGGTCTACCAGTTAAACCAAGGAGCACTGCATGTGGTCTACCAGTTAAACCAAGGAGCACTGCATGTGGTCTACCAGTTAAACCAAGGAGCACTGCAGGAGATACATTATTCTGCTAGTTGGTGGGTGAAGCATCTAAGAACAACAACAACACTGACAAAGAGCAACATTAAGGTAGCTACCATGATTTCTACCACAATTTAAGACCTTACCAAGAAAAAAAATAATTTAGTTATTTTAATTTAATCAGGGGAAAACACAAAACTCACAGGGGTCATACAATGTCTGGGGACTGGGAAATAAAGCACAAAACTCACAGGGGTCATACAATGTCTGGGGACAGAGAAGTCATCAGGTTTGGTCAAAGGAAAGGGAGGATATGTCCAATTCCTTGGTAAGAAAAGTGTCAGATATACTGAATCTTAACCAGGGGTATACTTAATCACATGTGGAGAATGTAATAAGCAAGATGCGAGAGAAACCTGAAGCAGCGTGAGAATGCACTAGTATATATGCAGTACAGATGACCAAAACAATGCCTGTGTCATCCACCATAATTCTCACAATCATCTTATGAAGTTTAATTATGGAAGCCAGGCATATCAGTGAAGAGGACTTAAACAAACAGCAATGTCTGGAAAATACAATGGTTGCAACCACTAACACTGGCACACACAACACACCTTCAATATTTCAGAAGTTATACATAAATGAATTATATTCCACCAAGACAGTGCAATTAGACTAGTAGTGGCCCCACCCCTCTGTAACAGACCACACCCTCTCTTGACCACTATATATACCACTAGTAGTGGCCCCTCCCCTCTGTAACAGACCACACCCTCTCTTGACCACTATATATACCACTAGTAGTGGCCCCACCCCTCTGTAACAGACTACACCCTTTCTTGACCACTACATATACCATGCTTATTCTCATCTCTATATTGGACTGAAAAAACTTCCCCAAGCAAAACATCTCAATAAATATCCTAGTACAGCACTAATTAATTAATTAATAATATTAATATCTTGATTTACTACAAGTACATGTACATGGTATACAGGCCTAGCTGACATCAATGACATATTACTATATAGAAAGTCCCTTCTTATGCTGAGCATTTCGGGCAGATTAGGTCAGTGTCCTAGGATGCGACTCACACCAGTCGACTAACACCCAGGTACCCATTTTACTGATGGGGAACATAGACAACAGGTGTAAAGAAACACGCCCAATGTTTCTGCCCTGGTTGGGAATCGAACCCAGGCCCTCGCCGTTTGAAGCGAGAGCTTTAGCCACCAAGCCACCAGAACCCACATGTCTTATTTCACAGTTACTGGTATCTGATACCATCTCATGTAATTTGATACTTTTCTTATTGCTACATAATTCTAAACACACATACATACTTATATAAGGGTAAGGAGCTGCTTATTACATTTGTGGATATAGAAAAACCATATGATGAGGTGGATAGGGAAGCCATGTGGCAGATGCTGCAAATGTATGGAACAAGAAATAGGTTACTAAAAGAAGTTAAAAGAGTTTTTATGCAGGGAGTGAGCCTTAGGTTAGGGCATGTAGAAGGGAGGGAAATTATTTCCCAGTGAAAGTAAAACTTCGAAAGGTATGCTTGATGTAACCATGGTTGTTGGGCTTATTAAATAAATGTGAATGCTAGGGTGTTAGGAAGGGGGTTGGAGTTGAAAGATGATGGATCTGATACAAAGTGGGAGTTATTCCAGTTGTTTTTTGCTGATGACACAGTTCTTTTAGGGAATTTTGAGGGCAGGTTACAAAGGTTGGTGGATGAATTTGGGAGGGTATGTGAAGGAAGGAAATTAAAAGTGGATATAGAAAAAGAGTCAGGTGATGAGGGTAACAAAGTGTAGCCAATGAGAGACTGAATATCAGATTGGAAGGATGGGGTATGGAAGAAGTGAATGTATTTAGGTATCTGTGAGTGGACATGTCAGAAGATGGGTCTATGAAAGCTGTGATGAATCTCAGTACAATGGAACCTCGGCTTACGAGTGCCCCACCATACGAGTTTTTCAGGATACGAACAGTCGCTCGGCCGATTTTTTGTTTCTGGATACGAGCAAAATTTCAGGATGCGAGTTTCCCCCTAAAGGGAGGGTCGGCTCTTGATCTAGGGAATTGTATCTGTGCTCCAGTTCCCTAAATTAACACATTCAGGGTCCAAGGCCCCTCTCCAAAACTCGTTCTCAGGGTCCATGAATTTCAAAAAAAAAAAAATTTTCTTATGATAGTTTTTTTTTCTAAATCTAATAGGCTAAAAAATACATTTTTGCGATCAACACTTATGGAGATATAGAAGCTTGAAGTTGACAGAAAGTGAACCGCTTACGGCAACATCACCGACTGCCAGTCACCCGGTAATAGTTTTTTTTTTTTCTACTTTTTTCTTTTATTTTTTAACATTTTATTTTTTCAAGTAACCTTTATGTCCTATGAGACCAATATAAACCATATTTTGCATAAATACACTCCTTGTATACTACACAATAACTGCTGGCTGACTGGCTGGCTGGCTGACCAGCTGGCTGGCTAGCTTGCTGACCAGCTGGCTGGCTAGCTTGCTGACCAGCTGGCTGGCTGGCTAGCTGGCTGGCTATCTGAACAGCTGGCTGGATGGATGGCCAGCCAACTGGCTGGCTTGCTGGCTGGCTTGCTGACCAGTTAGCTGGCTGGCTTGCTGACCAGTTAGCTGGCTGGCTTGCTGACCAGTTAGCTGGCTGGCTTGCTGACCAGTTAGCTGGCTGGCTTGCTGACCAGTTAGCTGGCTGGCTTGCTGACCAGTTAGTTGGCAGGCTAGCTAGCTAGCTGACAAGTTGGCAGGCTAGCTAGCTGACCAGTTGGCTGGCTGGCTGGCTGGCTGGCTAGCTGGCTGGCTGAACAGCTGACTGGATGGATGGCCAGCCAGCTTTCTGGCTGAAAAGCTAGCTGGCTGGCTTGCTGACCAGTTGGCTGGCTGGCTGGCAGGCTGGCTGACCAGTTGGCTGGCTGCCTGACCAGCTGGCTGGCTGGCTACCTGACAAGCTGGCTAGCTAACCAGCTGGCTGGCTGAACAGCTGGTTGCATGGATGGCCAGCCGGCTGGCTTGCTGGCTGACCAGCTAGCTGGCTGGCTGACTGGCTGGCTGGCTGACTGACTGGCTGACTGGCTGTGTCTCTATCTCACAGGAACACATAAATACAATTACACATAGAGTAAATTACCTAGGATACACGGGAGAATATAATAATAATTATAATAATAATAATAAAATAATAATAATAATAATTATTATTATTATTGAAGCATGGTGTAAGAGTGTATCAGTCTTATCACTAATCTAATTACAGCAGTGACAGTTGATGAGGGGTGAGGGTCCTCTCATCTTATTATTATCACTAAACTAATTAGTGTTGACATTTGATGAGGGTACACTGCCTTCGCCTGCCTGCCTCCCTCCCTGCCTGCCTCCCTGTCTCCCTGCCAGCCAGCCAGCCAGCCAGGGGTGACATGTTAGCCTCCTCTTATCACCAAACTAATGAGAGTGATGACATTTGACAAATGAGGGAACACTGCCTTCCCTTTATTTGTTTTCACTGTTTTATCTGCCTGTCTATCTGTCTGCTTGTCTCTCTTTCTCTCTCTCTCTGTCTCAGAGGCAGTCACTAGTG
The DNA here is from genome assembly GCA_009830355.1 of Cherax destructor. Classification (NCBI taxonomy): domain Eukaryota; kingdom Metazoa; phylum Arthropoda; class Malacostraca; order Decapoda; family Parastacidae; genus Cherax; species Cherax destructor. The sequence continues at coordinate 8,490 of WNWK01026159.1, forward strand.
AACCAACATTGCCACATCTGAGTCGATACATATTATTTGCCAGTCTGGATTTTTTGGGTTATCCAAGGTAATTTACACTATGTATTTATCCTATGTAATTTACACTATGCATTTATCCTAGGTTATTTACACTATGTATTTATGTGTACCTGTGTGACAGAACAAACTAGCCAGCCAGCTAGCTACCCACCCACCTAGCCAGGAAGCTGACTGGCTGTGTCTCTACCTCACAGGAACACATAAATACAATTATACATAGAGTAAATTACCTAGTATACACGGGAGAATATAACAATAATAATAATAATAATAATAATAATAATAAAATAATAATAATTATTATTATTATTATTGAAGCATGGTGTAAGAGTGTATCAGTCTTATCACTAATCTAATTACAGCAGTGACAGTTGATGAGGGGTGAGGGTCCTCTCATATTATTATCGCTAAACTAATTAGTGTTGACATTTGATGAGGGTACACTGCATTCGCCTGCCTGCCTCCCTCCTTGCCTGCCTCCCTCCCTGTCTCCCTGCCAGCCAGCCAGCCAGCCAGCCAGGGGTGATGGGTTAGCCTCCTCTTATCACCAAACTAATGAGAGTGATGACATTTGACAAATGAGGGTACACTGCCTTCCCTTTATTTGTTTTCACTGTTTTATATGCCTGTCTATCTGTCTGCTTGTCTCTCTTTCTGTCTCTCTCTGTCTCAGAGGCAGTCACTATTGAACCAACATTGCCACATCTGAGTTGATACATATTATTTGCCAGTCTGGATTTTTTGGGTTATCCTAGGTAATTTACACTATGTATTTATCCTATGTAATTTACACTATGCATTTATCCTAGGTTATTTACACTATGTATTTATGTGTACCTGTGTGACAGAACAAACTAGCCAGCCAGCTAGCTACCCACCCAGCTAGCCAGGCAGCTAGCCAGCCAGCTGGTCAGCCTGCCTGCCAGCCAGCCAGGGAGCCAGCCTTCCCCCCCCACTCCACTGTCTTCCCCACCCACCCCACTGTCTTCCCCACCCCCCACTGTCTTCCCCACTCCCCCCACTGTCTTCCCCACTCCCCCCACTGCCATCCCTACCACTCACACTGCTGGAGTGAGGTATTCCTTACCTCATGGCTTGGTGACAAAGGTGCACTGAATTACCACTCCCACAATGCAATGCGGGTGCATAGATTTTTTTCCTACTGCACACACTTACCACATACACCCATTCTATCACATCCAGTCTTACCAGCTCTCTCCCCCTTGATTTGAAGCCGCTAGAATTTATGTGTACTTGTACATGGAAAACCCCAGCGCATAAGCCGTACTAGTACGACCAAAACCCTGAAAGGGTTAATAATACAATAATAATAGTAATAATAATTATTATAATAATAAGCACATACTAATAACAATAATAATAATACAGTGAACCCTTGGTTTTCGTGTATCTCCAGTTTCACCGATTTTGGTTTTCGCACACTTTTTTCGTTGAAATATTGGCTTAGTTTTCGCCGATTGGCTCAGTTTTCGTCGATGGTACGGAACCTGTCCAGTGCCCAATGCGCATACAAAGCCCGCAAACCCGCCTTCCACACACATTCTCAAGAAGTGTAGCATTGTTTCTGGTTGAGTGAACATTATCCTGCAAGTTCATACAAAACATTTCTTAACAATCCATTGGTTTTGGCCCTTGATTATTGTGTGTGACTGCTAAATAAGCCCCCATGGGCCCAAAGAAAGCTCCTAGTGCCAGTCCGTCGGTAAAGAAAGTGAGGAACACTATAGAATTAAAGAAAGAAATCGTAGCAAAGTATCAAAGTGGAGTCGATAAAGGCTATAGCGCAAGCCAGCGATAAAGTGTAGCACTAACAGTGTAGCAAGTAAGTTAAGCGATAGAAAAATGATGACACAAAACTAAACTCCTCCATTGTTGTTTGAGGAATATAGGGGCACTGTGACCAGCGCCGCCCTCTGCCACCATCTCCTCCAAGATAAGTGTAAATATTTCTTATTTATAAATTAAAGTGTAAATATTTCTTATTTATAAATTACGTACATTGTTTCAATGTGAATACTGGTGGTGGCTTTGCTGGCTACACCACCACGACTATATGTATGGCTTATGGTCAGTGGCCCTTATAAACCCAACAACAATAACATTATCACCAGTCCTCACATTCGCAATGACATATTTTATTCATTCTAGAGTATATATCATGTTTCTATGTTATTAATATTGTTTATTATGTCATATTAGATGAATTTTGATAGATAAATAAGCCGTAGAGCTGATATCAGTGTCAAATTGAAGCATTTTGTCCTGTCTCCAAACAATAAACTCGCCTCCCTCTCTCCTCTCCATCTTCCATACACACTCAAGAGTCGCCAATAAAGGTAAGTGTGATGTTAAACGTTCATTTATACATGTTATTAGTGCTTTATATTTACAGTATTTGTCATTCTTTTCTGAATGTAAATCTATATTTAATCTCTAAAACATTATTTTTTGTTAATACAGTCAACCCTCCAATTCAGTATTTACAGTGTTGGCTACTATGTCTGGGCTTGGGTGCGAGATAACGTATGTAGTGTCATCTGCAAAAAGTATGGGTTTGAGTAGTTGAGATGCATTTGGTAGGTCGTTAATGTAAATGAGAAAGCGTAGTGGGCCAAGAACACTTCCCCGTGGGACACCTACGATAATAGTTTGCGCGGTGGAGCTAGCTCCATTTGTGTACACATATTGGTTTCTGTTGCTAAGGTATGATTTTAGGTAGTTGAGGGAGTGTCCTCTTATACCATAGTGTGATAATTTTAGGTGTAACAGATCATGGTCCACTGTATCAAAAGCTTTACATAAATCAATGAAGATTCCGACTGGGATTTCTTTTTTCTCAAAGGCGGTGTAAATTATTTCTAACATGTGTATAATGGCATCATTTGTATTTTTATTAGGCCTGAATCCAAATTGACAGTGGTTGAGTACGTTGTTGGAGGTGAGGTAGGAATATATTTGTCTATGAATTAATTTTTCAAAGATTTTGGAGAGAAGGGGTAAGTTAGATATCGGCCTGTACAGGTATCCCTCAACTTTCACGTTTTCTACTTTCGCGGGCTTCACACATTCGCGAATTCCTGGCCGCCAAATTCCCACCCACCAAATCATATTTAAGTTTCCCGCCACCCGAGCGTCCCTACTACCTTCCCTCCAACCCGGAAGCCAGCCCACCCACCACTCACTCACTTAGTGTTTTGTTTGTTCATTATTTGTTATTAAACTACAGTATAACATGTATGTAGTACTATATAGTACAATATTTTACTATGTTTTCATGTGTTTTATGATTGCTCATGGTTCAATAGGTTAAGGAAGCAGTAAGTAATGAATGTATTAAATAAAGGTTATCTATCTATTACATTTATTCCAAATTGATATCAGAACATGATAAATACCCTAGAACTGTAATAAAGATGCTGAAATGAATAATATATGCCATATTATATGAGTGGTAAGAGAGCAGGAACAGACCGCCACCATAAAAGATGTTTACATCAGGGTAAACATGCCTAAATCACTCTTGTTATAAGAACAAATGCAAAAATAGCATTTATTATTTTTAGAATAATAATAATTTATAATAATTGATCTGAAACACTTTAAATATCATCAGTATTTAGTAGCTGACATTTAGAGCACTCCACAGCAATTATTATTATTATTATTATTTATTATTATTTCTCTACAATATATTGTAGGGAAATAATAATAATTATTATTATTATTATTTTCTTACAATATATTGTAGGGAAATAATAATAATAATAATAATAATAATAAATAATTAATAATAATAATTGCTATGGAGTGCTCTAAATGTCAGCTACCAAATACTGATAACATTTAAAGTGCTCCAGATCAATTATTATAAATTATTATTATTATAAAAACAATAAATGCTATTTTTGCATTTTTTCTTACGACAAGAGTGATTTAGGCATGTTTACCCTGATGTAAACATCTTATATGGTGGCGGTCTGTGCCTGGTCTGTTACCCCTCATATAATATGGCATATATTATTCATTTCAGCATCTTTATTACAGTTCTAGGGTATTTATCATGTTTCTGATATCAACCTGGAACAAATGTAACAGATAGATAACCTTTATTACTAATATTAGTGTAATTACACAACATTTTATTAGCGCTAAGGCTAACATCCACCACCCATGACGACTCGCAAGACACTGAATGTTACTGCGCCTCTCCCTCCCTCCAATAGCTCCTCCCACTTCGTAACAATGTTAGGTGGTGAATTTAATGTATTTTTCTGTAAGCTTAACTCGTATGTGTATTTTACTTGTTTATTGTTTTCTGTAATATATGAGTTATGCAAATTAAAATAAAGTTATGAAGTTGGAGTTTCATTATTTGTTCTAATGTATACATATTTAATTCAACATTTGGCATCATTACAAAGTGGGCGGAGCTACAGCAGAGGGAGAAGAAGCAGTGTGTCAGAAACTTGATTCCCCATGACACTTCACAACACTATAAAATACTTATTGTATAATTATACTATTACAGGCCTCCCTCCACAGCCAGCTCATGTCAAAATAACATGTATATAGTACATTATTTTACGATGTTTATATGTGTTTTATGATTGTTCATGGTCCAATAGGTTAAGGAAGCAGTATTGTATTATATTTCCCTACAATATATTGGGGCACCAAACATTAGTGATTTTTCAACATTCACGAGGCTCTTGATCCCCTAACCCTCGTGAATGTTGAGGGATACCTGTAGTTATTCAGGTCTGTTTGATCTCCTCTTTTATGTATTGGGGTGACCCTCGCTATTTTGAGTATTGATGGGAAGGTAGAGGATTCACTGGATTTGTTAAAGAGTGTTGCAATAATTGGTGAGAGAACTTGAAAGGCTTTTTTGTATATAAAAGGTGGTAAGTTATTTAGTTCATCTGCTTTGTTTTTTAATGTGTTGATTATAAGTGAAACTTCTATTGGGTTGGTTGGGGCTAGGAATAGTGTATTCGGATAGGTGCCAGTGAGATAGTCGTTAGGTGGAGTATTTGAACTTGGGATTTTGCTTGCCAGCTTTATACCTATGGTGGAGAAGAAATCATTGAGTTTGTTTGCTGTTTCAATGGGTGGGAGTAGGGGTTCATCTGGTTTTGTTAGCTTGATTTTTCTGTTTGTGGATATCTTTTTAGTTCCTAGAATTTCAGATAGGGTTTTCCAGGTCTTTTTTATATCACCTTTTAAGTTATGTAATCTGTTCTCATAGTACAATTTTTTTGACCTTCTTATCAGACTCGCTAGGTTTGATGAGTAGCGTTTTGTTTGTTCTCTTGTTATTTGACCCATTCTGTACTGTTTTTCATATAGGTGCTTTATATTAATGGATTTGAGTATGCTGGGGGTTAGCCAGGGACAATTTAATCTTTTAGTTGTGATTTGTTTAGTTTTTTTAGGGCAATGCTTATTATAGAGGTATTGGGTCTTTTTAAGAAAATTATTAATACATAAGTCAGTATCTGGGAAGTTGTCTATTTCTGTTTGCCAGTCAGTGTTTGTCATAGCTGTTATAAAGTTATTTATAGCTGTCTAATTATGTAGTCTGAAGCATTGTGTAAGAGTGTCAGTCTTATCACTAATCTAATTACAGCAGTGACATTTGACAAGGGGGGTGAGGGCCCCCTTATCTTATTATTATCTCTAAACTAGTTAGTTTTGACATTTGATGAGAGTACACCTGCCTGCCTCCCTCCCACCCTGCCTCCGTCCCTGCCTGCCTTCCTCCCTCCCTGCCAGCCAGCCAGCCTAGTCTTATTACCAAACTAATGACAGTGATGACATTTGACAAATGAGGGTACACTGCCTTCCCTTTATTTGTTTTCACTGTTTTATCTGCCTGTCTGTTTGTCTCTCTTTCTGTCTCTCTCTGTCTCAGAGACAGTCACTATTGAACCAACACTGCCACATCTGAGTCCTGATATATTATTTGTCAGTCTGAATTTTTTGGATTATCCTAGGTAATTTCCACTATGTATTTATCCTAGGTTATTTACATTATGTATACATGTGTTACAGAGCCAGCCAGCCAGCCAGCCAGCCAGCCAGCCAGCCAGCCAGCCAGCCAGCCAGCCAGCCAGCCAGCCAGCCAGCCAGCCAGCCAGCCAGCCAGCCAGCCAGCCAGCCAGCCAGCCAGCCAGCCAGCCAGCCAGCCAGCCAGCCAGCCAGCCAGCCAGCCAGCCAGCCAGCCAGCCAGCCAGCCAGCCAGCCAGCCAGCCAGCCAAGCCAGCCAGCCAGCCAGCCAGCCAGCCAGCCAGCCAGCCAGCCAGCCAGCCAGCCAGCCAGCCAGCCAGCCAGCCAGCCAGCCAGCCAGCCAGCCAGCCAGCCAGCCAGCCAGCCAGCCAGCCAGCCAGCCAAGCCAGCCAGCCAGCCAGCCAGCCAGCCAGCCAGCCAGCCAGCCAGCCAGCCAGCAGCCAGCCAGCCAGCCAGCCAGCCAGCCAGCCAGCCAGCCAGCCAGCCAGCCAGCCAGCCAGCCAGCCAGCCAGCCAGCCAGCCAGCCAGCCAGCCAGCCAGCCAGCCAGCCAGCCAGCCAGCCAGCCAGCCAGCCAGCCAGCCAGCCAGCCAGCAGCCAGCCAGCCAGCCAGCCAGCCAGCCAGCCAGCCAGCCAGCCAGCCAGCCAGCCAGCCAGCCAGCCAGCCAGCCAGCCAGCCAGCCAGCCAGCCAGCCAGCCAGCCAGCCAGCCAGCCAGCCAGCCAGCCAGCCAGCCAGCCAGCCAGCCAGCCAGCCAGCCAGCCAGCCAGCCAGCCAGCCAGCCAGCCAGCCAGCCAGCCAGCCAGCCAGCCAGCCAGCCAGCCAGCCAGCCAGCCAGCCAGCCAGCCAGCCAGCCAGCCAGCCAGCCAGCCAGCCAGCCAGCCAGCCAGCCAGCCAGCCAGCCAGCCAGCCAGCAGCCAGCCAGCCAGCCAGCCAGCCAGCCAGCCAGCCAGCCAGCCAGCCAGCCAGCCAGCCAGCCAGCCAGCCAGCCAGCCAGCCAGCCAGCCAGCCAGCCAGCCAGCCAGCCAGCCAGCCAGCCAGCCAGCCAGCCAGCCAGCCAGCCAGCCAGCCAGCCAGCCAGCCAGCCAGCCAGCCAGCCAGCCAGCCAGCCAGCCAGCCAGCCAGCCAGCCAGCCAGCCAGCCAGCCAGCCAGCCAGCCAGCCAGCCAGCCAGCCAGCCAGCCAGCCAGCCAGCCAGCCAGCCAGCCAGCCAGCCAGCCAGCCAGCCAGCCAGCCAGCCAGCCAGCCAGCCAGCCAGCCAGCCAGCCAGCCAGCCAGCCAGCCAGCCAGCCAGCCAGCCAGCCAGCCAGCCAGCCAGCCAGCCAGCCAGCCAGCCAGCCAGCCAGCCAGCCAGCCAGCCAGCCAGCCAGCCAGCCAGCCAGCCAGCCAGCCAGCCAGCCAGCCAGCCAGCCAGCCAGCCAGCCAGCCAGCCAGCCAGCCAGCCAGCCAGCCAGCCAGCCAGCCAGCCAGCCAGCCAGCCAGCCAGCCAGCCTGCCTGCCTGCCTGCCTGCCTGCCTGCCTGCCTCTCTCATACGCCAACAAACCAGTTGTTGTTGCTGTTACCAGCCTGGACAGGAATGAATTCTGTTCACTCCGTGAAGTCGACTGGAAAGAAGTGGTGGTAGAGGTAGTGGTGAGAGGCAGTGGTGATGAGGGGCAGTGGTGGTGAGAGGCAGTGGTGGTGAGAGGTAGTGGTGGTGAGAGGCAGTGGTGGTGAGAGGCAGTGGTGGTGAGAGGCAGTGGTGGTGAGAGGCAGTGGTGGTAAGAGGCACTTTTAATGTAGTGAGAGAGGTGAGTAAACAAGATTAAATAAATAAACGAGAAAGAATGAGAGTGTAGAAGGTTCGGGAGTTTTGTCAACAAACCAGTTGTTGTTGTTGTTGTTGCTGTTACCAGCCTGGACAGGAATGAATTCTGTTCACTTCGTGAAGCCGACTGGAAAGAAGTAATCTAATGCAGTTAACATTACAAACTCTGTTTTCTCTTATACTAATACAGCATTCCAAATTCCCGGCCGCCAAATTCCCAGCCACCAAATCATATTTAAGTTTCCCGCCACTCGAGCGTCCCTACTACCCTCCCCCCAACCCAGCAGCCAGCCCACCCACCACTCACTGAGTGTTTTGTTTGTTCATTATTTGTTATTAAACTACAGTATAACATGTATGTAGTACTATATAGTACAATATTTTACTATATTTTCATGTGTTTTATGATTGTTCATGGTTCAATAGGTTAAGGAAGCAGTATTTCCCTAAAATATATTGTAGGGAAGTAAGTAATGAATGTACTAAATAAAGGTTATCTATTACATTTATTCCAAATTGATATCAGAAACACAATAAATACCCTAGAACTGTAATAAAGATGCTGAAATGAATAATATATTCCATATTATATGAGTGGGGTTAGAGAGCAGGCAGGCCGCCACTCATAAGAGATGTTTACATTAGGGTAAACATGCCTAAATCACTCTTGTCATAAGAACAAATGCAAAAATAGCATTTATTATTTTTAATAATTGATCTGGAGCACTTTAAATGTCATCAGTATTTGGTAGCTGACATTTAGAGCACTCCACAGCAATTATTATTATCATTATTATTATTTCCCTACAATATAATGTAGGGAAATAATAATAATAATAAATAATAATAATTAATAATAACTCTACACATATGCTGCTATGTATGATAATCTATGTAAATGTATTTGTGTATACCTGAATAAACTTACTTACTAATTGCTATGGAGTGCTCTAAATGTCAGCTACCAAATACTGATGACATTTAAAGTGCTCCAGATCAATTATAAATTATTATTATTCTAAAAATAAAAATGCTATTTTTTGCATTTGTTCTTATGACAAGAGTGATTTAGGTATGTTTACCCTGATGTAAACAACTCTAATGAGTGGTGGCCTACCTGCTTCTCTTACCCTACTCATATAATATGGCATATATTATTCATTTTAGCATCTTTATTACAGTTCTAGGGTATTTATCGTGTTTCTGATATCAATTTGGAATAAATGTAATATATAGATAACCTTTATTACTAATATTAGTGTAATTACACAACATTTTATTAGCGCTAAGGCTAACATCCACCACCCATGACGACTCACCAGACACTGACTTACTGCTCTCCTCTCCCTCCCTCCAATAGCTCCTCCCACTTTGTGAATTTAATGTATTTTTCTGTAAGCTTAACTCGTTGTATGTGTATTTTACTTTTTTATTGTTTTCTGTAATATGTGAGTTATGCAAATTAAAATAAAGTTATCAAGCTGGAGTTTCTTTTTTTTCTAATGTATACATATTTAATTCAACATTTGGCATCATTACAAAGTGGGCGGAGCTACAGCAGAGGGAGAAGAAGCAGTGTGTCAGTAACTCTTGATTCCCCATGACACTTCACAACACTATAAAATACGTATTGTATAATTATATTATTACAGGCCTCCCTCCACTGCCACCTCATGTCAAAATAACATGTACAGTGGTACCTCGACTTACGATGTTATCATCTTACGTTATATTCGATAACCGATATTTATAACGTAAGAAATTTGAATGCGACTTACGATGTTTGATTCGTCTAACGACATTCGTACCGGACGTGTCCGCTTGGCGCCCAGCTGAGCGCGCACTCCAGGGAGCGTCAGTGCTATTGTTTACAAGCGAGAGCGACCACCCACCCACACCCACGCATTCATACTAGTATATTGTCAATATTCCACTGTTTTTAGTGCTTGCAACTGCTAAATAAGCTACCATGGGTCCAAGGAAAGCTCCTAGTGCTAAGCCTGTGGTAATGAATGTGCAGGGAGTGAAGCATTTATGCAGGGAGTGTAGCATTTATGCAGGGAGTGTAGCAGGCATGCAGGGAGTGTAGCAGGCATGCAGGGAGTGTAGCAGGCATGCAGGGAGTGTAGCAAAGATGCAGAGAGTGTAGCAGGGATGCAGAGAGTGTAGCAGGCATGCAGGGAGTGTAGCAGGCATGCAGGGAGTGTAGCAAAGATGCAGAGAGTGTAGCAGGGATGCAGGGAGTGTAGCAGGCATGCAGGGAGTGTAGCAGGCATGTAGGGAGTGTAGCAAAGATGCAGGGAGTGTAGCAGGGATGCAGGGAGTGTAGCAGGGATGCAGGGAGTGTAGCAGGGATGCAGGGAGTGTAGCAAAGATGCAGGGAGTGTAGCAGGGATGCAGGGAGTGTAGCATTCATGCAGGGAGTGTAGCATTCAAAGAAAAAGGCCAGTAACCCCAGAAAAGAACTTGGTACCTGCAGTGTTAATGGAAGGGGATTCCCCTTCCAAACACTAGCATACTACTCCACCTTCTCTCCTCCTCCCGTCCTCCACACATCAACAACTCTTCAATAAATGTAAGTGACATGTTATTGTTCAATATTTACATGTGTATTTAGGTATTCTTTATTAAATTCTTTATTATTTAATGTCAAAAAGTTCTAAAAAATATTTTATTTAACTACTTTTGGAAGTCTTGGACGGATTAAATTTATTTCCATTATTTCTTATGGGGAAAATTGATTCGAGTAACGATTGTTTCGCCTTAAGATATGCCCTCTCTAACGGATTAATATCGTAAGTCGAGGTACCACTGTATATAGTACATTATTTTACGATATTTTCATGTGTTTTATGATTGTTCATGGTTCAATTGGTTAAGGAAGCAGTACAGTGGTCCCTCGACTAACGTAATTAATCCGTTCCAAGAGCTATTACTTAACACGAAAAATACCTAATTCGAAACCTTATTTCCCATAAGAAATAATGTAAATACAATTAATCCGTTCCACCCAAAAATATTGACTTACTAAATAATAAAAAACAATATATATACAATGGTACCTTGGTTTACGATATTTTTTCGTTCCAGAATGCTGTTCAAGTGCCATTACCAAACGAATTTATCCCCATAAGGAATAATGTAAAATAGACTAGTCTTTTTAGACCCCCAAAAATACACTTACAAAAGCATTTTAAAAAATAAACTTACATAAAAGGGTGAGTTTGGGGACCATCGTAAACAGAGGCACCACTGTATATACATTTACGTACCTTTATTGAAGAGTTGCAGGCATCTGGAAGATAGGGAGGATGACAGGGGCAAGGTGTTAGTGGTTGGAAGGGAAATCCCCCTCCAAAAGGACTTCAGGTAACAAGTCCCTCTCTGGGGTTACTTCCCTTCTTGGTCTTTTAACCCTTTGGGGGTCGACAGGCCTTCTCAGGAAAGTGTTCCTGAGGTCGAAAATTTTTTGGAAAAAAAAAAATTAATTTTTTCTTATGAATTGATAATCTTTTTCCGATCATAACGCCACCAAAATTATGAAATTTGATCGAAAACTAACGAAATTATGCTTTCGCAAAGTTATCGGTATCTATGACACTGACGCATCGGCGATTTCACCCACTTCCAGCCCTATTTTCGACAAATTCCAATGTTTCAGTCTCCTAAAATTATAGCTTTTTCGCTAGAACTCCATTTCTTCTATCGAATGAGTAGAAGAAACTGCCTATTTACCAATTTCATCTACCCAAAATAGTGGTCAGAAAATGGCAATTTTCCAATTTCACACAAATTTCAAACGATGCCAATTTCAAAATAGGGTCCAGAGTAATCAAGGCAGACATTCCTGGCACTAAAATAACATGTTCTCTGTTCATTAGCCACGTCTCCAGGCCCCTGTTCCATTACTTTTGCTTTCCATTTTGAATTTTTATTCTCACAAAAATAGAAGATTTACTGTTATGTATACAACTGCATTATTGTAAAAATGGTATAAATAATATCAGAGCACTTGTGCATGAATATAAGACTCGCCAGTTGATATGTATTGGACGCATGGTGTGATTTGTTTACTCTTGAACATCGTCAAAAATCGAACATTTTCGCTACTTTGAGCTTAATTTCAAGGTACTTGTCATTGTCATACCAATCAAAATCATCTATATTTCTGTAATATATCTTCCATTCTATCAAATGAGACCAAGAAAACGAGAATACATCAATAAATACCATACGAAAATCGACTGCAAAGTCGCTGTTTTAATCGAAAAAACAGTCAGAATTTTTTTTTCTCTCATTATGGAGTGTGTACTGCAGGATTTTTTTTATACTGCGCACACTGACCACACAGACCCATTCTTTCATATGTATGCCTACCAGACGTTTTCTGCTTAAATTGAGGCCGCAAGAATTTTGGTGTACTAGTACGGCACCAACCCCTGCTCGTAAAACGTGCTAGTACGGCATCGACCCCGAAAGGGTTAATGCCACTAGGACCAGCTTGAGAGTCACTAGACCCCTGCCTGGTGAAATAACTGTCCACAGTCCTCTGTTTCTAGGGACTCTCTAATACTTTCCTGAAGTACAACATGGCTCTGTCACTGAAGTGGTTGCACAGAAGCCTCATTTCAGCTTGCTCAGGGTGATGTTTTTCAACAAAACTTTGCACATAGTTCCAATTGGAAAAAATTTCCTTAAGCACTGAAGAAGGCACCTCCCCCTCTCTCTCTCCCTCCTCCTGTGAAGCAATAACCTCAGCTGTGGTCTGTTGCTGTTCCAGATGAAGCTCTTGCAGCTCTTTAGTTGTTAGCTCTACCCTGTGCTCCTCCACCAACTCTTCCACATTTTCACCACTCACCTCCAACCCCAGGGAATTGCCCAATTCCACAATATCTTCCACAACAGGCACAGGGTCGTCAGGGTCAGCCTCAAATTCTTCAAAATCCCTCTTTTCAACACAATCCGGCCACATTGGTCTCCAAGCAGAGTTCAAAGTCCTGGAAGTCACTTCCTCCGAAGCCTTACCTATAAGGCCTAGGCAATGCACGATATTGAAGTGATCTTTCCAGAACTCTCTTAGGGTCAATTCAGAGTCATTGGTCACTTTAAAGCACTTCTGAAACACTGCTTTGGTGTACAGTTTCTTGAAGTTTGCAATGACCTGCTGGTCCATGCGCTGGATGAGAGGAGTGGTGTTAGGAGGCAAGAACTTCACTCTGATGAAATTGAAGTTGTCAGGCAACAACTCTTGCAAGTTGTGAGGATGAGCAGGAGCATTGTCCAGTACCAGGAGGCACTTGAGTCCCAATTTCTTTTCCAGGAGGTATTCCTTCACACTAGGGCAAAACACTCCAGTCAACCATTCCTTGAAAATCTCCGTAGTGACCCATGCCTTGGTGTTAGCCTTCCAATGCACACACAATTTATTCTTGTTAACACTGTGTTTCTTGAAGGGTCTGGGATTTTCTGAGTGATACACCAGTAAAGGCTTCACTTTAAAATCACCACTGGCATTGGCACACATCATAAGAGTTAGCCTGTCTTTCATAGGCTTGTGTCCTGGCTGTGCCTTTTCCTCCTGAGTACTGAAGGTCCTGTTGGGCATTTTCTTCCAAAACAGGCCTGTTTCATCACAATTAAACACTTGTTGGGGGAGGAATTCTTCAGCCTCTACGAACCCCTTAAATTCACTCAAAAATTTTTCAGCTGCATGTTTGTCTGAGCTGGCTTCCTCACCATGCCTCACAACACTGTGTACAGGTATCCCTCAACATTCGCGAGGGTTAGGGGATCAAGAGCCTCGTGGATGTTGAAAAATCGCGAATGTTTGGTGCCCCAATATATTGTAGGGAAATATAATACAATACTGCTTCCTTAACCTATTGAACCATGAACAATCATAAAACACATATAAACATCGTAAAATAATGTACTATATACATGTTATTTTGACATGAGCTGGCTGTGGAGGGAGGCCTGTAATAGTATAATTATACAATAAGTATTTTATAGTGTTGTGAAGTGTCATGGGGAATCAAGAGTTACTGACACACTGCTTCTTCTCCCTCTGCTGTAGCTCCGCCCACTTTTTAATGATGCCAAATGTTGAATTAAATATGTATACATTAGAACAAAAAATGAAACTCCAACTTCATAACTTTATTTTAATTTGCATAACTCATATATTACAGAAAACAATAAAAAGTAAAATACACATACAACGAGTTAAGCTTACAAAAAAATACATTAAATTCACCATCTAACATTGTTACGAAGTGGGAGGAGCTATTGGAGGGAGGGAGAGGCGAGTAACATTCAGTGTCTGGTGAGTCGTCATGGGTGTTGGATGTTAGCCTTAGTGCTAATAAAATGTTGTGTAATTACACTAATATTAGTAATAAAAGTTATCTATCTATTACATTTATTCCAAATTGATATCAGAAACATGATAAATACCCTAGAACTGTAATAAAGATGCTGAAATGAATAATATATGCCATATTATATGAGGAAGAGAGCAGCAAGACCGCCACCATATAAGATGTTTACATCAGGGTAAACATGCCTAAATCACTCTTGTCGTAAGAACAAATGCAAAAATAGCATTTATTGTTTTTAGAATAATAATAATTTATAATAATTGATCTGGAGCACTTTAAATGTTATCAGTATTTGGTAGCTGACATTTAGAGCACACCGCAGCAATTATTATTATTATTATTATTATTATTTCCCTACAATATATTGTAAGAAAATAATAATAATAACTATTATTATTTCTCTACAATATATTGTAGGGAAATAATAATAATAAATAATAATAATAATAATAATTGCTGTGGAGTGCTCTAAATGTCAGCTACTAAATACTGATGACATTTAAAGTGTTCCAGATCAATTATTATAAATTATTATTATTCTAAAAATAATAAATGCTATTTTTGCATTTGTTCTTATAACAAGAGTGATTTAGGCATGTTTACCCTGATGTAAACATCTTTTATGGTGGCGGTCTGTGCCTGCTCTCTTACCCCTCATATAATATGGCATATATTATTCATTTCAGCATCTTTATTACAGTTCTAGGGTATTTATCATGTTTCTGATATCAATTTGGAATAAATGTAATAGATAGATAACCTTTATTTAGTACATTCATTACTTACTGCTTCCTTAACCTATTGAACCATGAACAATCATAAAACGCATGAAAACATAGTAAAATATTGTACTATATAGTACTACATACATGTTATACTGTAGTTTAATAACAAATAATGAACAAACAAAACACTCAGTGAGTGAGTGGTGGGTGAGCTGGCTTCCGGGTCGGAGGGATGGTAGTAGGGACGCTTGGGTGGCGGGAAACTTAAATATGATTTGGTGGGTTTGAATTTGGCGGCCGGGAATTCGCGAATGTGTGAAGCCCGCGAAAGTAGAAAACGCGAAAGTTGAGGGATACCTGTATGCCACTACATTTCTTAAACCAGCCTTTGCTGGCTTTAAAATCACTCGCCTCACCACTGGTTGCAGGCATTGTCTTGACAAGATCTGCGTGCAACTTCCTTGCCTTTTCACAAATTATCGCCGTGGAAATACTATCACCCGCTATCTGTTTTTCATTGATCCACACCATCAACAACTTCTGAACCTCATCCACCGTTTTCGATCTATTTTTCGTTAACATATCAACCCCTTTTGCAACATTAGCTTCCTTGATCTCATTTCTCTTTGCCAGGATAGAGCTGATAGTAGATGGGGTTTTCTTGTACATCCTGGCAAGCTCACTCAGACGTACGCCACTCTCATATTTTTCTATAATCTCTTTCTTCAGTTCGATGGAGTTCCTCACTCTCTTTACCACTGGGGTGCCACTAGGAAGCTTCTTTAAACCCATGGTGACTTGTTTCACAGTGACAATAACTAAACCACCAAAAAAGACACCAAATGTAGTATTGTGAATGTTTGAAAGAGCGCGCTGGGTAATGTTCTCTCAATGGTAAACAACGCTTCACTGGCGTCCTGCACAGGTGCAGGGCAGGCGC
The DNA here is from genome assembly GCA_009830355.1 of Cherax destructor. Taxonomy (NCBI): domain Eukaryota; kingdom Metazoa; phylum Arthropoda; class Malacostraca; order Decapoda; family Parastacidae; genus Cherax; species Cherax destructor. The sequence continues at coordinate 24,408 of WNWK01026159.1, forward strand.
GGAACAGACGGACCGGTCTAATACGTTACGATACACGATATCGAAAAAAAGCTTACGTTACACGATTTTTACGATATATGAGCCTTACGTTACTCGGGGGTCCACTGTATTGCATTATATTTCCCTACAATATATCGGGGCACCAAACATTCGCGATTTTTAAACATTCGCGAGGCTCTTGATCCCCTAACCCTCGCGAATGTTGAGGGAGACCTGTACATCTGAAGGAGGAAAGAATGGGAAGATTACACACACAACCCGCACATATAAAAGGAGAGGAGCTTATGACGACGTTTCGGTCCGACTTGGACCATTTACAAAGTCACATGTGACTTTGTAAATGGTCCAAGTCGGACCGAAACGTCATCGTAAGCTCTTCTCCTTTTATATGTGCAGGTTGTGTGTGTATTGTTCCAGTCACGGTATTGTGCCTTTTTGGTTATTAATGGGAAGATGTTTTCATAGCTGGACTGAGTATGCCCGCCACCACCGTCCTCCCCAGCCACCACATTCGTAATGACATACGTACATATTTTATTCGTTCTAGAGTGTATATCAGGTTTTTATGTTATTTATATTGTTTATTATGTCATATTAGATGAATTGTGATAGATAAATAAGCCATAGAGCTGATATTAGTGTCAAATTGAAGCATTTTGTCCTGCCTCCCAACACTAAACTTGCCTCCCTTTCTCCTCCTCTTCCATACACCAACAATTATTATTATAATCAAATAGAAGCGCTAAACCACAGGGGTTATACAGCGCTGCAGGTTATTGCAGGATGCAGGGAGAATGGGTTGTAAGAGGGAGATGGATGATTAGTAGGGTATGGAGTGCAGCAGGATGGTGGATAGTGCAGGGATAGAGAGTAGCAAGAGATCAAGGTAGAAGGGACTGAGGGAGGTGCTAGATGTATAATCTTCAGAGTTTGTGTAGTAAGTCAGTTTCTGTCAAAAAGTCAACGAGAGAGTCAGGATTAAAGGAGGGTCCATCTGCAAGAAGGGAAGGTAAAGAAAGGGCCGCAGAGCGAAGACGCCGTTGGAGGTAAATTCTGCGTGCTCGTTGATAGAGTCGGCAGTCCAACAGAATATGTCGAACAGACACTGGAACCTGACAATGCTCACAGAGAGGGGCAGGGAGCCTCTCCATGAGATACCCGTGAGTAAGACGAGTGTGGCCGATGCGAAGACGGGAGAGTGTAGTCTCCCAACCTCGACATTGGTGACAAGAAGAAGGCCAGAAACCTATAACCGGTTTAATAGAATGAAGTTTGTTATTCAGCAGGTCAGACCAGCGTTGTTGCCAACGGGTGCGAAGGTGGGTAGCAATGACCGCAAAATAGTCCGCAAAAGGAACACCTCTATATGAAACTGGAAGGTCATGTACTGCTGACCGCGCAGCAGTGTCTGCCTGTTCATTGCCCTGTACGTCAACATGACCAGGGACCCAACAAAAGACAATATCTTTATGCTTGCTAAAGATACAGCGTAACCAAAGGTGGATACGAAGAACTAGGGGGTGAGGTGTATCAATTTTACGGATAGCCTGTAAATCACTAAGGGAGTCTGAAACGACCACAAATGGTGACACAGGCATAGATGCAATACAGATAAGTGCCACAAGAATGGCATACAATTCAGCCGTAAATATGCTAGCCGAGGGTAATAGATGCCCTCGTACAACGCTGTCCGGAAACACTGCTGCGAATCCGAGGCCGTCAGATGACTTTGAACAATCGGTGTATACTGCGATGGCATGGGAATGAGAACGGAAATGGTCTAGAAAGAAAGAGCGGGAAGCCGCCGTAGGTAGTTGGGCTTTCGCGCAAGGTAGAGGAATAGAACAGACACGGACAGCAGGAACTTCCCAAGGGGGGCAGGGGAAAGGGAGATGTCACATGAACATATAGAGGTGGGAGCTGAAGGGAAGACAGGAGTGAATGTAGACGAAGAGAAAAGGGACGAAGTAAGCAGGGGCGACGAACAAATAAAGAGCGCCTACTAACATCTGTAACAATCCTATACATGGAGGGATTGTGGAGGTCATGAGAGCGAACAAAATAGCGAATGCAATGTGCATCATGACGATCGGATAAGGATGGAATGTTTGCTTCTACATAGAGGCTCTCAACCAGGGAAGAACGAAATGCACCAAGGCATAAGATTAATCCCTGGTGATGGATGGGATTAAGGATGGAAAGAGTAGCAGGGGAGGCCGCCGAATATATCTGGTCACCATAATCGAGTTTCGACAAAATTAGGGCTGAATGTAGGCGAAGGAGAGTTCTACGATCAGCCCCCCATGCAAGATGTGCGAGGGTTTTAAGAAGGTTCAGCCTTGTGTGACAAGTTGCCTTCAGAGAGGTAATGCGAGGTTTCCAGGACAATCGATGGTCGAACAGGAGGCCGAGAAACCTGACTGTATCACGTTCTGGGATACGTGAGCCGTATAGGTACAATGGATGATCAAAGACCACTGAACGTCTAGTAAACGTAATTTGATGAGTTTTGCCACTAGAAAATTTAAACCCGTGAGTGGTGGCCCAATCAGAAACCAGGTTGATGGCATGCTGGAGGGAAACTGCAATGAGGTGAAAGTCAGCACCTGCACAAGCTATAGCAAAGTCATCCACATAGAGCGATGACCAAATATTGGATGGGAGAACAGATGCCAGATTATTTATAGCAAGCAAAAAGAGTGTTGTGCTCAGAACACATCCCTGGGGGACACCTTCAGCTTGGACAAATTCCAGGAAGAGTTCATTACTAACCCGGACCCGGAAATGTCTGTCAGTTAAGAAGGCCTTAAGAAAGAATGGTAGGTTGCCTCGGAGGCCTAAGGAGTGGGCCTGGGCCAAGATATTATATCTCCAAGTTGTGTCATAAGCCTTGTATAGTACACAATACCTGCTGGCTGACCAGCTGGCTAGCTGGCTGGCTGACCAGCTGACTGGCTGACCAGCTGGCTGGCTAGCTGACCAGCTGGCTGGCTAGCTGACCAGCTGGCTGGCTAGCTGACCAGCTGGCTGGCTGGCTGGCTGGCTGGCTAGCTGGCTAGCTGACCAGCTGGCTGGCTGGCTAGCTAGCTGGCTGGCTGAACAGCTGGCTGGATGGATGGCCAGTCGACTGGCTGGCTTGCTGATCAGTTGGCTGGCTGGCTGGCTGGCTAACTGGCTAGCTGACTGGCTGGCTGGCTGCTAGCTGACCAGCTGGCTGGCTGGCTGGTCAGCTGGCTGGATGGAAAGCCAGCCGGCTGGATGGATGGCCAGCCGGCTGGCTGGCTTGCTGGCTGACCAGCTAGCCA
>WNWK01026160.1:0-27710 GCA_009830355.1 Cherax destructor
GACTGGTGTCCCTCCTTTAATCTCAATTAATGAAAGTTCAGTTGAGGTTCTTTTTTTATTATAGTCCTTAAACTTTGTGGACAGCCAAAAGTTGTAACCTACCCCTCTGGCCAGTGGTCCCCCTCCCCCCCACTTTTTTAAAAATTATCAACACCAGAGAATTTAAGGAAAGAAATTTTGTAACCTTTCTAGTCATCAGCATTGTAAAAATAACACACCACTACAATTAATTTATTTTTAATTAACCCCTAAAAAAATTTTTCCATTTTTATTAATGGAACCCTTTTTTTTTTCCCAAATTTTCCCCTTATTTTAAATTTTTGGATTAAATGTTTTTCAAAATGTAACAATTTTTAACCTACTGTCAGTAATTTACCCGAAAATGTTTGCCCCGTTTTAACGCTTAGTTTGGATTATAATAATAATTTATCCCTTGAAGGGATGCCTTGATGAGGTCTCATTCTAGGAATTAAAAACCCCTCCCCCTCTTTAAATTACACCTTTTACCTCTAATCTCCCAGGTGATGCATGACCCTTAAGACTTTAGCACTTCCCATTAATATAATAATATATAGTAATAACTGTTCAGACAAGTCCTACTAATAGACAAATTTATGAACTGTTTATATTTAACACTTCAGGGACTTTATTTATAACAAAAGGCCATCATAACTTAGAGTGCAAACGCCAGAAATCTGCAGCAGACCATTCAACAGCATAACAGAGTCTTCATGATCATCGTAATCTGGATTACTCCTTCCTCTGTACTCTCACTTCTGCAAGAAGAAAAAACATTTACAAATACATTTAGAGGAATATCATTTTTTAATTATATCATTTTTGTTAGTTATATACCTTGTTACATAAAACTGAATACTGCATTGCCCATATGATTTCAGTATTTTCCATGAATATAATTGAAAATTGATTCTTTTCATTCACAATAAATGAGAAGTGGAGAAGAATTCTTCCTCCATAAGCTATGCATGCTGTAAGAGGTGACTAAAACGCTGGGAGAAAGGGGAATAGTAACCCTCCTGTATAAATTACAAATATAAAAAAAAAAAACTTTTGTTTCTTCTTTTTCGGGTCCCCTGCCTTTCTGGGAGATGGCCTGTGTTAAAAAAATATCCTGAGAGGAGCACCAAACATATGGGTCATACAGCTTCTTGGGAAGTGGGAGGTATTCAGATTTGATCATAGGAAGGGAAGCACAGTTCCAATTGCTTAGATCAAGAGCCTCCCTATCCCCTTACTGGCACTAAGGAACCTCCCTCGGGGACAGTGAGAAAAAAGGAAAGGGTTGGGAAGACTACAGAGGTGTTGCATGGGGCACCTCTACAGAAGTAATTGGGTACTCTTGGGGAAGGAGCAAAGATCTGCCTTGGCAGTAAGACCCCAGCAAAACCATGGGATATAATGTTTGCAGACAAGATTTAACTACATACAGTAATATGATACATATCACCATGGACCTTAAATATGAGATCTCTGTATAAAGTGCTAGAAGAGCAAGATGTGAATCCCAAATCATACGAATGATAAGTCAGTTTTTATATGGTGGTTTCTAGCAGACACAGGATGCATAGTTATAAGTTTTTTACCCAGGTGTCTATCTTCTGTTTTAATGCAGATCAAAACATAAAATTATTTGACTTTTTATATGACTATAAAATAAAAAACAAATTTATTTGCTTTATTAATCTTAAATTTTTAAAATGCTTTGTTAATGGATGAACACGTATATAGACAAGGAACACATGAATAAGCAAGCAAGTATGCAATGAACTGCTTAAAAATTAGGCAGAAATTACAACAAATAAAAAAAATAACTTTCTTATCTTTTTCCTCTTTAGCATTTTCTTCTGATCTACCATAGTACCAAAGGGCTGAGAAGCAATTGATGGTAAGTTAGACAAAATGACTCTCTGGTCACTGGAGCAGGTAAGTACTAGTTGGTCATATGAAGCATTATAACGCACACTCCACACCCTGCAAAAGCAAGTTTTCAAAATGACACAAATCTTTTGTACACACAAATGTCATATGTATGAATCAATGTCATAATGTTTTTTACCATATTGGCCATCTCACACCAGGAAACATTCACCATCCTTCACTACACAGCTGTCTTGCCTGAAGTTTTGGTCTCCTTACTACAGGATGGATATAGACTCATTGGAGAACATACAGAAAGAATGACTAAAATGACTTACTGTATAAAGAATCTCCGTATGAAGATAGACTTAGAGCTTTGAATCTCCACTATCTGGAGAGACCTAGAATGAATGAGGGAAGATATCATCGAGATGTAGAAGTGGATGATGGGCATAAACAAAGGTGATATTAATAAAGTACTGAGGGTGTCAAACCAGGTAAAAACCAGAAATAATGGATAATGAATAGATTTAGAAAGGACATAGGTAAGTACTGGTTTTCGAACAAAGTTGTGGATGCATGGAACGGTCTTCGAGTAGGGTGATTGAGGCTAGGACCTTGGGTAGCTTTTAAAGAGAGATTGGACAAATATATGAGTGGGAGGGGCTAGTATGGGCCAACAGGCCTGCTGCAGTTTTGCTCCTTTCTTATGTTCTTATGTCATGGGTACGCAAGTAAATTCTTTGGTAGTTTTGGGTAGGGGTGGTTTTGATAAGGACCTGCCTTGTATAAGCCAGTAGGCCTTCTGCAGTGTCCCTCCATTCTTATGTTCTAAGTTTACTAACCTCTTGACCTTTAACATTCCTACCTATCCTTCAGATTGCAGTTCTGCACAATGCTTCCTACTCCAGGACTCACGTCTGGCTAGCCAATTTCCTAAATCTTAACTTGCTTACATTCCAACTGTATGTCAAGTCTCTAAGACAACATATCTCCATTCACTCTAATCTAACACACTTTATTTTCAAGCCCCTACCACTTAAAAAGTTCCTTCACACTTTGATCCTTCTTGGGATGACCCTTATCTCTCTCTCTCTCTCTACAGATTTATATATTTTCTTTGTCATCTTAATCTGCTTCATTCTCTCTAAATGAGTAAATCATTTCAACAAACCCTCCTCTGCCATATGAGTGTGGTGAAAGTGTTGAATGATGATGAAAGTATTTTCTTTTTGAGGATTTTCTTTCTTTTTGGGTCACCCTGCCTTGGTGGGAGACGGCTGACTTGTTGAAAAAAAAAAAACATGAAATGTGTAGTGTGACCTAAGTGTAAGTAGAAGTAACAAGACATACCTGAAATCTTGCATATTTATGAGACAGAAAAAAGACACCAGCAATCCTACCATCATGTAAAACAATTACAGGCTTTCGTTTTACACTCACTTGGCAGGACGGTAGTATCTCCCTGGGCAGTTGCTGTCTACCAACCTACTACCTAGGTTTGGTACAGATACTGGTATAAATTGTGGTACAGATTTTGGTACAGATATTGGTAGGGCAATGTGTGGTGTGAATATAATGCAGAGAATCCATAGTTTGGAGATTATGAGGAGGTGGGATTGCCAAAACTATTATCCATAGGGCTGAGTAGGAGACATTGAGGTGGTTCAAACATGTAGAGAGGATGGAACGAAATAGAATTACTTAGTTATAAATCTGTAGTGGAGGGAAAGCGGGTAGGGTTGGCCTAGGAAAGGTTGGAGGGAGGTGGTAAAGGAAGTTTTGTGTGCAAGGGGCTTGGACTTCCAGCAAGCATGCATGTTAGATAGGAACAAATGGAGATAAATGCTTTTTAGGACTTGACATGTTGTTGGAAGGGATTCAGGGAAACCTGCAGGTCAGACCTGAGTCCTGGAGATGGGAAGTACAGTGCCAGCAATCTGAAGGGGGTTGTGTGCAAGGGGCTTGGACTTCCAGAAAGCATGCGTGAGCATGTTAGATAGGAACGAATGGAGATAAATGCTTTTTAGGACTTGACATGTTGTTGGAGTGTGAGCTGGTTTTCCTGAAGGGATTCAGGGAAACCTGCAGGTCAGACCTGAGTCCTGGAGATGGGAAGTACAGTGCCAGCACTCTAAAGGGGGTTGTTAATGTTGCAGTTTTGTAACTGTAGTGTAAGCACACCTCTGGCAAGACAGTGATGGAGTGAATGATGATGAATTTCTTTTTTTTTTTCGGGCCACCCTACCTTGGTGAGAAACGGCCAATGTGTTAATAAAAAAAAAAATTGGTATAGATTTTGGTACAGATATTGGTGTAGATTTTAGTACAGATATTGGTATTGATACTGGTATAGATTTTGGTATATATGGTATAGATATTGACAAATACTGGTATAGATACTGGCATAAATACTGGTATATTGGCATAAATAGTAGTATAGAAAGCAAAAAAATAAATCGCAAGAAACAACAAACAGTTTATTTACCCACCAGTGAGAGTGATCACTTAGTTCTTTGAGTGGCTGCTCAGTATTTCTAATATCCCAAAATTTAGTCTTGCAATCATCCCCACATGTTGCAAGGTAGTACTGCATGTTTGGATTGAAGTCCAGGTCTCTGTAACATATAATGATAATTAATTTACAATAACAAAGTGTTGTTGCCTTGATTTTGAGAAAGACATTTTTAAGGCACCTGATCATATTTACAGGAGGGCCCCACTTCATACAGCAGGTTAGGTTCCAGGCTACTGTTGTAAAGCAAAAATCTCTGTAAAGTGAATCAGCCTTTTTTTCACTTTCAAATGCATATCGAAGCCTGATAACATGTTTACACTGTCATATATTAAGTGAACAATATAGTTAGGCTTAAAAATTGTATATACAGTACAGTGGGCCCCCGGTTTTCGTTATTTTTTCGTTCCAGAATGCTGTTGAAGTGCCATTACCAAACAAATTTATTCCCATAAGGAATAATGTAAAGTAGACTAGTCCTTTTAGACCCCCAAAAATACACTTACAAAAGCATTTAAAAAAAATACACTTGCATAAAAGGGCGAGTTTGGAGCAGGACGAACACCGGGGGTTGACTGTATACACATTAATTACCTTAAAATATTTTCATCCTTAGCTTATAGTGAGTGGTGAATATACTTATTGTGAAAGTCTGAAATAAATGAAGAATGGGTATAACTGAAAACCACTGTATGTATTAGCAAAACACTGTAAAGCGGGGCCTGCCTGTACACCCATTCTCTTAAAAAAAGTGAGAGCTGAAACAAAAGTGAAGTTTGGACGTCATCTGCAAATCTAACTAGTATTTCATTTTCACTACTTCTTGCCTAGAAATAATTTGTCTGTTTTCTTTACCATATCGGCTGCCTCACGCCAAGATAGAGTAACCCCCAAAAAAAAAAAGTAATTGCATTCACAACCATTTATCCAATAGCTGTCTTGCCAGAAGTGCACAGACTTCACAATTCAAATGACCCATCGAACTGCAACTTCCCCAAAAATTAATATTGCTCCCAGTGTCCACTTTTTTTTTTTTTAAATACAGTGGACCCTCGGTTTTCGTTGAAAATTATTTCCAGAATGCTGTTTGAGTGTCGTTACTGAACGAATTTGTTCCCATAAGGACAAATATAAATTAGATTAGTCATTTCAGACCCCCAAAAATACACTTACAAAAGCACTTACGAAAATACACTTACATAATTGTTCGAGTTTGGAGGTGAACGAAAACCGAGGGTCCACTGTATATATTTTTTCTTCTGAAATGGTAGAGAATCTTTTTCTGAAGGTAATAACACCAAAAGTAAAAAATTTGATGAAAAACTTACAAAATTTTGCAAGCACAAAGTTAGCGGTCTGGACGCAATTTATGCATCAGCGATTTGGCTGATTTTAAGTCCTATTTTAAGTCAATTCCATTGCTCCAATCAACCACATTCCTAGCTGTTTCACTAGTATGTTTTCTGTTCTTTTGATGAGCAGAAACTGCTCATTCAACTATTACAACTACCCTATAAAGTGCACAGAAGTCAGTAATTTGGACAATTTTACACAAAATTAAAAAAATAACAATTTAAAATAGTGCAAAATAAACAAGGTAGACACTCCTGGCAATAAAACATTTCCTTTGATCATTAATCTTGTCCCCAGGCCTTTCCTATACGTATTACACTTGCCTTCCATTTTTAATTCATAATCACAAAAATAGAAGATTTATTCTATTTCCCATATAATAAAATAAAACCTGCAATGATTGGTCATGGTTTGTAGTGTCCCAATAATTGAATCAGGCCTATTAAAAACCCACAAAACAAACTAGAAGGGGTAGGGAGGCCTTACCTGCCCTCAGAAAAATGAGCAAAAATCAAATATTTCTGCTACTTTGAGTTCATTTTCAAACTCCTTCCAGTCCTGAAACTAATCAATAAAACAGTCCTGAAAAAGCCAATAAAATCATAAAATCCATCCAAGAAAAAACCTCAAAGTTGTTATTTTAAATCATACACATGGTCACAGTTTTGCTTTTCCCATCAAGCACTACATGGGGCAGGATTTTTTTTTATACTGTGCACACTCACCAGACTCATTCTCTGATATCTTGGCCAAAATTTACTGCTCACAGCTTATCTAAGTGAGCTGAACTCATGACAGAGAACTACGTCAGGAACCCTGGCCTCAATGACATAGTAGTTCTCTGTGACAGACAGTGAAAGGGTTAAACTGACAGTATACATATACGTACAGTGGACCCCCGAGTTTTGGTCACCTCAGAAATCAAACAATTATGTAAGTAATATTGTAAGTCCTTTTGTAAGTGTATTTTTTGGGGTCTGAAATGGATTAACCTACTTTACATTATTCCTTAAGGGAGTAAATTCGTTCAGTAATGGCACTTGAGCAGCCTTCTGGAATGAATTATGACCGAAACTCGGGGGTCCACCGTATATATTTTTTAAAGTACCAGTCATTTCCCACTGAGGCAGAGTGACCTTAAAAGAAAAACTAAGCATTTCCTTTTATATTTTGTAATTTATACAGGAGATGGGGTTACTAGCCCCTTGCTCCTGGCATGGCTTACGGAGAAATTATTCAATTTGTTGTTATATTTATCCAAAATAGAACCTGAAACAATGGATTCAAATTAGATATTAAATCCAAATTTAGAAAAGGATAGGTACTGATTTAGCATTAGAGTTGCAAATAACTGGAATAAACTTCGAAGTCTGGACAGATACATTACATTAATAGAAATATAAAATAATATACATGTGTAGCACTGTATTAGGATATATACTGACATAACATTTCATTCAGGGAAGAAAATATCTCCTCAATAAATTTTCTAGTGATACATGTCTTATCTCAAACAAACGCTTACCAGCCTACAGCGTCATCTTGCCGCACCAACTTCTCCGACTACTGTGTTAAAATGAGACTTAACATCAGAAGGACCAATTCCAAAATCAACAAGAAAACACCAAGAAATCTACTAGTCAACTTGTCTACCCAGGACGCCGGTACACCCTCCACCCCCCTCACCACCACCCAGGGCGACGCATCAACAACAAACATGGCTGCATCCCCCACAAGCTCCCCCTTCACTGGTTTCACCCCAGATAATCTCTCAGGTATGACGAATGATCCAGATACACTAAAGTCATACATCATCAAATTAATCAATGAAAATATCGACCAACGTAAAGCACTTCTGCAACAAGATACAGTGGACCCTCGGTTAACGAAAGGTCCCGTTAACGAAAATTTCGGAAAACGAAAGCTTTTTTCGTAATCGGTTAGCGAAACAATCCTCGGTTACCGAAAGGTATTAGACGTGTCCGCCTGCTCCGCGCAAGCGCAGGACGAAAGTGAAGCGTTGTTTACCATTGAGAGAACATTACCTAGCGTGCTCTTTCAAAGATTCACAATATATTTGGTGTCTTTTTTGGTGGTTTAGTTATTGCCACTGTGAAATAAGTCACCATGGGTCCAAAGAAGCTTCCTAGTGGCACCCCTGTGGTAAAGAGAGTGAGGAACACCATCGAACTGAAGAAGGAAATCATAGAAAAATATGAGAGTGGTGGAATTGGGGAACAGCCTGGGGTTAGAGGTGAGTGGTGAGGATGTGGAAGAGTTGGTGGAGGAGCACAGGATAGAGCTAACAACTGAAGAGCTGCAAGAGCTTCATCTGGAACAGCAACAGACCACAGCTGAGGTTATTGCTTCACAGGAAGAGAGAAAGAGAGATAAGGAGGTGCCTTCTTCAGTGCTTAAGGAGATGTGTACAAAGTGGAATGAGTTGCAGACATTTGTTGAAAGATACCACCCTGAGCAAGCTGAAATGAGCCTTCTGTGCAACCACTTCAGTGACAGAGCCATGTTGTACTTCAGAAAAGTGTTGAAGAGTCGCCAGAAACAGAGGACTCTGGACAGCTACTTCACCAGGCAGGGGTCTAGTGACTCTCAAGCTGGTCCTAGTGGCATTAAAAGACCAAGAAGGAAGTAACCCCAGAGAGGGACTTGTCACCTGAAGTCCTTTTGGAGGGGGATTCCCCTTCCAACCACTAACACCTGCTCCAGTCATCAACTATACTATCTTCCAGATGCCTGCAAGTCTCTTCAATAAAGGTAAGTAAATGTTATTTTTTTTATTTTGAGTGATTATTTTTTTGTGGAACGAATTAATTGTATTTACATTATTTCTTATAGGAAATAAGGTTTCAGATAACGAAAGATTCAGATTAAGAAAGAGCTCCTGGAACGGATTAATTTCGTTAACCGAGGGTCCACTGTACCAGGATGACACAACTTGAAAACAAAATCCTCAGCCTTGAACAAAAGTTAACAACATCTGGAATGACTGATTTTGGCAAAACCCTCCAAACTGTCATTGATAGACACTCTGAACAGATAACATCTATAAACACAAACCCCTGTGGTTTAGCGCTTCTATTTGATTATAATAATAATAATATAAACAAAAAGGTTGAGGAAGCAGTAAAGGAGTGGAAGAACAACATGGATAACCAGTTTAATGACTATTTTGCACTAAAAGAGGAAAAAAACGAGCAAGATAAGTTATCAGACGCAGTAATAGTGAACAGTCCATTCTTTCCCAGTGATATGACCCAAGAAAACAGTAAAGACATTACTATACAGATCATCAAAGATCAAATAAACGTTAATGTACCAGTGACAGATATAAAAGAAGCACGATTACTAGGCTCCCATGGTAGAAAAAGTGTTATGATTAGATTCACCACACATGACAGGAAAACAGATCTAATTAAATCATCTATTATAGCCAGGAAACAGGTTTACATAAATGAATGTCCGACCAAAAACGTCAGAACCTCTGGTATAGAATCAGAAAACTTAAGCGAGAGAATATTGATAAAATCCACCAATGTTTCACCTGGGATGGAAAAATTCTAGTGAAGAAAACAAGTGTAGGTCAGTTGTATACTATGACAAATGAGAATGAACTATCAAGATTCCTTAGGGATGCAAATATTATAGAGACTGTATAAACACAATGTCCAAAACCAAACCCCTACGGATAGTGTAGTGTATGTTTTGCCCATTTACCTCATTTAAGTACAGTGGTACCTCGAGTTACGATGGTCCCCAAAATCGCCCTTTTATGTAAGTTTATTTTTTTAAATGCTTTTGTAGGTATATTTTTGGGGGTGTAAAAGGACTAGTCTATTTTACATTATTCCTTATGGGGATAAATTCGTTTGGTAATGGCACTTGAACAGCATTCTCGAACGAAAAATTATCGTAACTCGAGGTACCACTGTATTTGTCTATCCTTTGATGAATATTTTTGACAAATAGTTTTATTTTTATTTTTAAATACATACAGTTTTTACTTGTGCCCATTTTTCAACCCACATTCCTATATATTTTGATCAGCTTAATTGCTTAGAATTTATAATTACTTTTGATCACCTTAATTGCTAAAAATTGTATTTACCTTTTATCCTTTTCTCCAACCTCATTTCTATATATTATTGATCACCTTAACTGCCTAAAATTTTATTTCAAGCTTTTTTTTACTATTAATAAATTTTACTTTTGTACACTTTAGCACTTTTTTCTCCTATAATAGTTTACTTTCATTTTCTTTATATTGCCTTTAATAAATTCTATAATCACAACTAGTGCAATACTGAATCTTAATATTTGTTCCATTATAACTTAATATTAATCATAGTAATTTTCCAACCAGTTCTATTAGCTAGTTAAATAGTAAATCAATTACATTGTAAAGATATATCCTAAATCTCTGTGACTTTTGTTCAAAAGTGTGTTAATCCAATAGCTAGTAAAATCAATTCATCAGATATCATATCTTTAAGTTTAGCATTATTCATTGTTCTTAAGTCTTTTTAGAATCACACTCATATATAAATATTTGTTTAATTAATTAACTAACTCAGGTGCTAACTCAGGTGCTATAGTTTTAGATTCTTTTTAGCTGTAAATTGACTACCTTAGCTCATTTATTCATTTTTGTAAACATATCCAACGTACTAACTCACATGCCAAGAACTCCTTTTGCATTGTCTTATTCTTAAGTCTACTTACATTGTTCTATTTTTAAGTTTAATTATAGAATCACACTAAATCTTATGATTCCAAACATTGATCCTGATATCAACCTCTTATTAAATGACTTACATGAACCTAACAACAACTGTCATTACTACACAGCAGAACAGGCTAAAACACTACTCAAAGCCAACAATAACATAACTATCTTTAACTACAATGTCAGATCTTTAAGCAAACATTTTGATGACCTCACTGCATTATTAAACTCACTACAGGCCAGTATGTCCATCAATGCTCTCACTGAAACCTGGCTAAAGCCTCATACTACAGATATCTATGCCATTCCTGGTTACACAGTCATACACAATTGTAGGCCAGACCAACAAGGGGGTGGCACAGCTATGTTATACTCAGACCAGCTTGAATGTATCAACAATACATGCACAAGAGATGAACATGGAGAATATATAATAGCTAAGTTTAAATCCAAATACCTACAAAACCCTCTCACAGTTATAAACATCTATAGATTACCACAGTCAAATATTAAGCAATTTAGTGAAAAATTAGGAAGTATGATTACTGATGCACACATGAACAAAGACCACTTAATCCTCACAGGAGACTTCAATATAAACCTCCTACAAGATCAGGACCCACAAGTAACTGAATTCACAAACACTATGAGCAACTGCTTGCTGCTCCCGACAGTAACAAAACCTACAAGAATCTCTGAGACCTGTGCCTCTCTATTAGACCATATCTGGACTAACACCATATTCCCATTAAAATCAGGCATAATCACAGACAATACCACAGACCACTACCCAACCTTTCTCATAACCAACCTTGGAAAATTACCACTAGAGACTACTAATGTTACCTTTAGACTACATAATGAGACAGCTATAATAACTTCATAACAGCTATGACAAACACTGACTGGCAAACAGAAATAGACAACTTCACAGATACTGACTTATGTATTAATAATTTTCTTAAAAAGACCCAATACCTCTATAATAAGCATTGCCCTAAAAAACTAAACAAATCACAGCTAAAAGATTAAACAGTCCCTGGCTAACCTCCAGCATACTCAAATCCATTAATATAAAGCACCTATATGAAAAACAGTACAGAATGGGTCAAATAACAAGAGAACAAACAAAACGTTACTCATCAAACCTAACGAGTCTGATAAGAAGGTCAAAAATTGTACTATGAGAACAGATTACATAACTTAAAAGGTGATATAAAAAAGACCTGGAAAACCCTATCTGAAATTCTAGGAACTAAAAAGATATCCACAAACAGAACAATCAAGCTAACAAAACCAGATGAACCCCTACTCCCACCTATTAAAACAGCAAACAAACTCAATGATTTCTTCTCCACCATAGGAAAAAAGCTGGCAAGCAAAATCCCAAGTTCAAACACTCCACCTAACGACTATCTCACTGGCACCTATCCGAACACACTATTCCTAGCCCCGACCAACCCAATAGAAGTTTCACTTATAATCAACACATTAAAAAACAAAGCAGGTGACCTAAATAACTTACCACCTTTTATATACAAAAAAGCCTCTCAAGTTCTCTCACCAATTATTGCAACACTCTTTAACAAATCCATCGAATCCTCTACCTTCCCATCAATACTCAAAATAGCGAGGGTCACCCCCATACATAAAGGAGATCAAACAGACCTGAATAACTACAAGGCCGATATCTAACTTACCCCTTCTCTCCAAAATCTTTGAAAAATTAATTCATAGACAAATATATTCCTACCTCACCAACAACGTACTCAACCACTGTCAATTTGGATTCAGGCCTAATAAAAATACAATTGATGCCATTATACACATGTTAGAAATAATTTACACCGCTCTCGAGAAAAAAGAAATCCCAGTGGGAATCTTCATTGATTTACGTAAAGCTTTTGATACAGTTGACATGATCTGTTACACCTAAAATTATCACACTATGGTATAAGAGGGCACTCCCTCAACTACCTAAAATCATACCTTAGCAACAGAAACCAATATGTGTACACAAATGGAGCTAGCTCTACCGCGCAAACTATTACAGTAGGTGTCCCACAGGGAAGTGTTCTTGGCCCACTTCTCTTTCTCATTTACATTAACGACCTACCAAATGCATCTCAACTACTCAAACCCAAACTATTTGCAGATGACACTACATACGTTATCTCGCACCCAAGCCCAGACATACTAGCCAACACTGTAAATACTGAATTGCAGAAAATATCTACCTGGATGATGACTAACAAACTTACTCTCAATATTGATAAAACCTATTTTATTCAGTTTGGGAACAGAGCTACAAACGCACCACTTAACATAATGATAAGCGGGTCCCCTATAACAAAACTCACAGAGGGAAAATTCTTAGGAATCCATCTTGACAGTGGCCTCAAATTTCAGACACATATACAACAAATTTCCAAGAAAGTCTCAAAGACCGTGGGAATACTATCCAAGATACGGTACTATGTTCCACAACCAGCTCTCCTTACCCTATATCACTCACTCATTTACCCCTACCTCACCTATGGAATCTGCGCATGGGGCTCTACATCAATAACTCATCTCAGACCATTAACCCTTTGACTGTCGGAGACCCCTTTCTGAAACTGTCATTCTATGTCGGGAAATATTCGAAAAAAAAAAATTTCTTATCAAAATGTTAAGATTATTTTTCTGATTGTTTTTATCCTAAAAACAGATTTTTGCCATCAATACTTACCGAGATATGGAGGTGTAAAGATGGCAGAAAATGAGCCGCGTATGGCAACAGCGGCGAATGCCACTCACTCGGTAAACATTTGTTTACTTCCATTCGTAGATTTCTTGTTTTTTTCACTATTTTCTTTTTGTACGTAACTTATGTGGCCTGTGAGACCAAGGTAAGGTGAAATGTATATACAGTGGTACCTCGACTTACAATATTTTTTCATTCCAGAATGCTGTTCAAGTGCCATTACCAAACGAATTTATCCCCATAAGAAATGATGTAAAATAGACTAGTCCTTTTAGACCCCCAAAATTACACTTACAAAAGCATTTAAAAAAATAAACTTACATAAAAGGGTGAGTTTGGGGACCATTGTAAGTCGAGGTACCACTGTATATACATTCGTTGTATGCAACACAATAATAGCATAAACATTAGTATCTTTATATTGTTTACAAAACTTGTTTACACAAACCAACAATACAAAAAAATCTTTATTACTATTGTTCTATAATATATATACAAATGTACAGTCACTGGACATGTTCATAGAAGTTCTGCAGCTTGTGGAACTCTTTGAAACATGGTTCTATGCACAGTGGTGTTTTACATTCCTCACACATAAAACGAGTGTGTCTGCATTTTTGTGGGTGTTTTTTTTGTATATGCACAGACAAAACACCTCTTCTGAGCAGTTTTCTTCAAAGTAGCAGCAGGCAGTTGAGTTAGGTAGTTATCCTAGGTTGATGGTCGTCTGGGTCGTCATTCCTTCCTTCCTTCCTACATTCCTTCTTACCTACCTACCTACCTACCCCTCCTACCTACCTACCTCCTCCTTCCTACCTACCTACCTCCTCCTCCTCCTTCCTCCTCCTCCCCTGCCCTCCTCCTGCCTGCCTGCCTGCCTGCCTGCCTGCCTGCCTGCCTGCCTGCCTGCCTGCCTGCCTGCCTGCCTGCCTGCCTGCCTGCCTGCCTGCCTGCCTGCCCCGCCCTGCCTCCTCCTGCCTGCCTCCTGCCTAGCCTGCCTGCCTCCTCCTCCCATTCCTCCTCCACTCCTCCTTCCTGCCTACCTCCTCCTCCTCCTCCTCCTTCCTTCCTTCCTTCCTTCCTACTACCTCATCCTCCTCCTCCTCTGCTGCTATAACCGACCATGCACTGGCACTGCCTAGACTGCCTAGCCTCTGCACACTGCTGCCTGCCTGCCTGCGTCATCTCCGACCTTCCTCCTCCTACCTTCCTTCTAACCTTCCTTCCTTCATCTCTCCTTACCTTCATCTGTCCTTCTTCCTTCTGGTTTCTATATATACAACATATCACTGGACACGTGCCTAGAACTGCTATAAGCTTCTGGAAGCTGGTTGTTGTGTCTGGGTCATCATTCCGACCTTCCTTCCTTCCTACATTCCTTCTAACCTTCCTTCCTTTCATCTCGTCCTTCCTTTCTTCCTTCCTTCTGGTTTCTATATATACGCATATATAATCACTGGACACTTCATAGAATTGCTATTAGCTTCTGGAAGCTGGTTGTTGTTTCTGGGTCGTCATTCCTTCCTTCCTTCCTTCCTTCCTGCCTTCCTTCCTTCCTGCCTTCCTTCCTGCCTTCCTTCCTGCCTTCCTTCCTACCTTCCTTCCTCCCTTCCTTCCTACCTTCCTTCCTTCCTACATACCTTCCTTCCAACCTTCCTTCCTACATGCCTTCCTACATTCCTTCCTTCCTACATTCCTACCTACCTTCCTTCCTTTCATACCGTCCTTCCTTCTTTTCATCTCCTTCCTTCCTTCCTTCTGGTTTCTATATATACGCATATATAGTCACTGGACACTTCACAGAACTGATAATAGCTTCTGGAAGCTGCTTGTTGTGAGTGTGTGGACTTGTAAATATGCTGAGTCAGGGTGCAGCTGCTGTCAAAATGACATATTATACCATCACTCACCACCCTCACTGCCTTGTCAATACCCATGGGGTCCTATGCTCTTCTTCCCCACAGTCCTTCCTACCTACTTACGTACCTACTTACCTACTTGCTTACCTCCTTACTTACCTACTTGCTTACCTACTTGCCTACCTACTTGCCTACCTACTTGCCTACCTACTTGCCTACCTACTTACCTACCAACCTATTGCTATTGTTCTATGATATATATACACATATATAATGACTGGACACTCCATCAACTTCACTTAACGCTTGAAGCTGTGTGTGTGTGGACATCTAAATTTGCTGAGTCAGGGTAAGGCAGCTGTCAAAATGACATATTATACCATTACTCACCACCCTCACTGCTGTCAACCTGTCAACACAAAAGGGGACCCATGTCTTCTCCCCCACAACCTCCTTCCTAGCTTCCTTTCTTCCTTCATTCCTTTCTTACTTATTTCCTTCCTTCCTTCCTCTTATCTCTTCCTGCCTTCCTTTCTTCCTTCATTCATTCCTTCCTTTTGTTCTTTCTTCTTTTGTTCCTTCCTTCCTCTCATCTCTCCTTCCTTTCTTTCTTACTTTTTTTGTTCCTTCCTTCCTCTCATCTCTCCTTCCTTTCTTTCTTTCTTTCTTCTTTCCTTCCTTCCTTTCATCTCTTCTTTCCTTCCTTCTTCTTTCCTTCCTTCCTTTCATCTCTTCTTTCCTTCCTTCCTCTCATCTCTTCCTTCCTTCCTTACTTTCTTTCTTTCTTCTTTCTTTCCTTCTGGTATCCTGGGCATTGCTTTCGGTCACAAACTCCTCAAAACCATGAAATTCATCTTCAGAGACACTTCCATCTGTGTTAGAGCTATCACTGGGGAAGAGAAGAGTCCCAGATTCGCCGGGGAGTCAGATATTCTTACCACTAGGGATGCTGAACATGGACTACTGAAATGGCTTTCCCACAATGCACCACTGGCTGCCCGATTTTTTTTATACTGTGCACACTGACCACACAGACCCATTCTCTCACATGTGGGCCTACCAGCTTTCTCCCACTTGATTTGAGGCTGCTAGAATTTAGGCGTATAAATACGTCCGAAACAGTGGCTCGTAAGACGTATATATACGACCGAAACAGTCAAAGGGTTAATAACACAACAAAAGGCAGCAGTTAGAATGATAAAAAATTCACACTCCAGACAACATACTCCACCAATATTCAAAAACCTAAACTTACTCACCATACAAGACATTCATACTTTTTACTGCGCCTATTACATACATAGAACACTCTATGCAAATATTAACCCACCACTCAAACTTCTCCTTACCAATTTTAACAGGACACATGACCATAACACTAGACACAGATCACTCCTCGATGTTCCCCGTGTCCATCTAACACTATGTAAACACTCAATGCATATAAAAGGCACGAAAATTTGGAATTCATTACCTGTCATTGCCAAAGAAACCCTGCCTGTACCCCAATTCAAAACGATGCTAAAAAACCACCTTCTCACCCAAACCTAAATGCTCAATATCAAACATTCCCAACAAAGTAGAATAATCACTTAAATGTAAAAACCTGATTAATCACTTAAATGTAAAAACCTGTTATGAATAATACATACTAAGCTAACTGTTTCTATAACATTTACATTATAATGACCACATAAACTGTAACTGCAATGCAATTGTTTTAAATTGTTATCTCACTCAATTAGTTGCATTGCTACAATTAATAAATTATTATGTTCAACTTATATTCAAATTTTATAACTTAGATACACAAATATACTTATTTTATAAATTATCAACAATAATTTTTTACCATGTAGTCTACTATTAAATAGTCCTAAGAATGCCCGCAATGCACAGCATATTAGGGGCTTTTGGCATGTACATCTCATTTATACCTATGTATCATGTCTACCTAACTATGTATCATTGTACCATGTCTAAATAAACTATTATTATTTTTTTTTTTCAACAAGTCGGCCGTCTCCCACCGAGGCAGGGTGACCCAAAAAGAAAGAAAATCCCCAAAAAGAAAATACTTTCATCATCATTCAACACTTTCACCACACTCATACATAATCACTGTCTTTGCAGAGGAGCTCAGATACGACAGCTGAGAATAGTCCCTCCCAGCTGTCACTATCTCAGAACCCTCCTTTAAAGTGCAGGCATTGTACTTCCCATTTCCAGGACTCAAGTCCAACTAAATCAATTAACTGGTTTCCCTGAATCCCTTCACAAAATGTTACCCTGCTCACACTCCAACAGATCGTCATGTCCCAAAACCATTCGTCTCCATTCACTCCTATCTAACACGCTCACACATGCTTGCTGGAAGTCCAAGCCCCTTGCCCACAAAACCTCCTTTACCCCTTCCCTCCAACCTTTTCTAGGACGACCCCTACCCGCCTTCCTTCCCTACAGATTTATACGCTCTCCAAGTCATTCTACTTTGATCCATTCTCTCTAAATGACCAAACCACCTCAACAACCCCTCTTCAGCCCTCTGACAAATACTTTTAGTAACTCCACATCTTCTCCTAATTTCCACTTTCCCAATTTTCTGCATAATATTTACACCACACATTGCCCTTAGACAGGACATCTCCACTGCCTCCAGCCTCCTCCTCACTGCAGCATTTGCCACCCATGCTTCACACCCATATAAGAGTGTTGGTACCACTATACTTTCGTACTTTCCCCTTCTTTGCCTCCATGGATAACGTTTTTGTCTCCACAGATACCTCAATGCACCACTCACCTTTTTGCTTCATCAATTCTATGGTTAACCTCATCCTTCATAAACCCATCCGCTGACACGTCAACTCCCAAATACGTATCTGAAAACATTTACTTCTTCCATAATCCCTCTCTCCAATGTGATATCCATTTTTCTTTATTTGAATCGTTTGATACCCTCATCACCTTACTCTTATCTATGTTCACTTTTAACTTTCTACCTTTACACACTCTCCCAAACTCGTCCACTAACCTTTGCAACTTTTCTTTAGAATCTCCCATAAGCACAGTATCATCAGCAAAAAGTAACTGTGTCAACTCCATTTTGCATTTAATTCTCCATAATTTAATCCCCCTCTCCCCAACACCCTAGCATTTACTTCTTTACAACCCCATCTATAAATATATTAAACAACCATGGTGACATTACACATCCCTGTCTAAGACCTACTTTTACCGGAAGTAATCTCCTCTCTCCTACACACCCTAACCTGAGCCTCACTATCCTCATAAAAACTCTTTACAGCCTTCAGTAACTTACTACCTATTCCATACACTTGCAACATTTGCCACATTGCTCCCCTATCCACTCTATCATATGCCTTTTCTAAATCCATAAATGCAATAAAAACTTCTCTACCTTTATCTAAATACTGTTCACATATATGCTTCACTGTAAACACTTGATCTACACATCCCTACCCACTCTAAAGCCTCCTTGCTCATCTGCAATCCTACTCTCTGTCTTACCTCTAATTCTTTCAATAATAACCCTGCCATACACTTTACCTGGTATACTCAGTAAACTTATTCCCCTATAATTTTTACACACTCTTTTATCCCCTTCCTTTATATAAAGGAACTATACATGCTCTCTGCCAATCCCTAGGTACCTTCCCCCTTTCATACATTTATTAAACAAAAATACCAACCACTCTAGCACTATATCCCCCCCTGCTTTTAACATTTCTGTCATGATCCCATCAGTTCCAGCTGCTTTACCCCCTTTCATTCTACGTATTATTATTATTATTATCTCACAACTCACGATATTTGATACCGTCTCTTAAATAATGAGTGGAAATGGTTTGATGAGTGTTGCATTTGATAGTATGGAGCACCAGACCTATTGTGTTACACTTCTATTATTTTTATGTTCTTACAGAGGAAGTCAAACACAGGTTTAGCAGTGATTGTGGGCAAGACTTTTGTAACATGGCTTAACACAATGCTTCTCTATTCTTGTGCACTTCACAAGAGGAATTAGAGTTTAGAGATTTCAACCCTTCTGAAAAGACAACCCATTGCTTTTTACCCAAAATAATTAGCCTTAGAACCTCAACCTGTATCTGAGTCTCAAGTATATATAGCTAGACATAAATGCTGGATTCTTTCAAGTGATGGTTACCCTTATGGAAATGTATGAAGAGAGAGCAAGGTTTAAGAGATAGAGAACAATTCTTCTTCTTTCTTTCAACACGTCGGCCGTTTCCCACCGAAGCAGGGTGGCCCAAAAGAAAAAACTTCTTCTTTTACATTTAGTAATATATACAGGAGAAGGGGTTACTAGCCCCTTGCACCCGGCATTTTAGTAGCCTCTTACGACACGCATGGCTTACGGAGGAAGAATTCTGTTCCACTTCCCCATGGAGAAGAGAACAATTACCTCCACATAATAATCAGTGTAGACAAGTGCATTCTAATGAAAATGTTTTCTAATCTTTGGCAACCAAAATTCAAGTAAACAGGGCACAGATGTATCAACAATATTTTTGTTTTGTTTTAACGAACTGGCCGCATCCCACCAAGGCAGGGTGACCTAATAAGAAAAACAAAAGTTTTCCTTTTTTAAAATTTTGTAATTTATACAGGGGAAAGGGGTTACTAGCCTCTTGCTCCCATCACCAATATTACTGCTATGTAATGGGGTCTGCACAAAAATTAAAATGTACAGTTTGTTTTTGGAATTTAACATACTGGAGCATGAATAATGTAGCATTTATGAAAAGATTCGGAAAAAACTGTTAGCTGCATTTAAGTTCTGGAGGTAGGAAGTACGGTGCCTGCACTACAATTGTAGGAATCGGTGGGGATGTTGTGGTTCAGAGCCATCTGAACTGTGGTATCCTTGCATATCTGGTAAGATAGCTATTGAATGAGTGATGACTGTGTTTTCTTTTTGGGTCATTCTACCTTGGTACAAAACTGCCGATGAAGCAAAAATAAATTGTATAAAGAAACTTTACACTAACCTAACTAGCTGTGTGTGTGCCCCCTCAACACACCAAGATGACTTCATTGTTCGAATGTCCCATGCACGAACACTAGAACCATGAGTAGCAGCAATTTGGGATCCTAGCTGATGGGGATACCAGCGACCAGTACCCAGGCTTACACTACCTCGACCTTCCACAGTAACTTCTCCTACTATCTGAAGAAGAGAAAATTAGGCTAATTATTAATACAGTGGTCCCTCGGTTTTGCGAAAATTCGTTCCAGAATGCTGCTCAAGTGACATTACCGAACAATTTACTTCCTTAAGAAATAATGTCACGTAGGTTAGTCTATTTCAGACCCCAAAAATACACTTGCAACAGCACTTACGAAAATACACTTACATAAATGTTCGAGTTTGGAGATGCACGAAACCGAGGGACCACTGTATATGTATGTATAAATATTTAAAAAAATTGAGGTGATCAACTAAAATAATGTTCAATGTTACACTTTTCTGTAAAAATAATAGTGTAATTAATTAAATTTAAATTTTTAATAAAGATGAGAAAAACTGTACAGGAAGTAACCACTTAAAGAAGCAGGATATTTTTATAGCACATCAACCATCTTCCACCAATGCAGGGTGACCTAAAAGGAAAAGAAACCTTTTCACCATCACTCACCTCATCACCATCTTGCCAAATGCACACCAACATTACAATTAAGATGCCCCTCCATACTGTAATATCCCCACTCTTCAGAGTGTAGGTACTTTACTACCCATCTCCAGGACTCAAGTCTGGCTAACCAGTTTCCCTGAATTCCTTCTTCACTTACCTTGCTCACACTCCAACAGCACATCAAGTCATAAAAACCACTTGCCTCCACTTCTGTCTAACATTCTAACACACACCTGTTGGATGTCCAAGCCCCTCACATACAAAACCACCCTTAACCCTTTCAGGGTCCAAGCCGTAGATCTACGCATTGTCCACAGGGTCCAAGAATTTTCAATTTTTTTTTTTTTTTTTCTTATGAAATGTTAGAGAATCTTTTTCTAAAGGTAATAAAACAAAAAGTACGAACTTTGGTGGAAAACTGACGAAATTACACTCGCAAATTTGACTGTGTCAATGATATTTACATTTCGCCGATTTTGCCTACTTTGACTCCTATTTTAGGCCAATTACATTATTCCAGTTAACCAAATTTTTAGCTATTTCATTAGTATTACTTCTATTTTATTGACTGAGCACACGAAACTGCCCAATCAACTTTTTCAAGTAGCCAATAAAGTGATCAGAAATTGGTAATTTCGCCAATTTCACACAAAGTTCAAAATATTCCAATTTCAAAACAGCATCCAGAATAAACAATGCAGGCATTCTTGGCACTAAAATAACATTTTCTCTGTTTATTAGTTACGTTTCCAGGCTTTATTGATGAATTCCATTTTTATTTTTTATTTACATAATGAATTTTTATTCACACCAAAAAATAGATGAATTACTCTTATGCAATATTGTAATAATTGTATAAACACTATCAGTGCATTTGTAAATGTATATTAGACCCACCAGTTGACGTGTATTGGTCACGTGATGTGATTTGTTTACTCTTGAAAATCAGAAAAATCAAACATTTCCGCTACTTTGAGCTCAATTAAAAGCTATTTTCAGTACTAAAACCAATCAAAATCATCTCTATTTCTGTAATATATCTTGCATTCTATCAAATGAGACCAAGAAACTGTGAATACAACTGTAAAACCACATGAAAATACACCACAAAGTTGCTGTTTTAATCAAAAAACAGTCAGTTTTTTTCTCATTATGCATTGCGTGCTTCAGATTTACTTTATATGGTGCACACTTACCACATAGATGCATTCTCTCATATCTAGGCCCAAATTTACCGATCACAGCCTAACTGAGTGAGCTGAGCTCATGCTGTAGATCTATGGTTTGGACCCTGTGGACAATGCATAGATCTACTTGGACCCTGAAAGGGTTAACCCCCTCCCTCCAACCTTTCCTAGCACTACCCTATCCACCTTCCAACCATCGTTTTCTCACCACATCACCTAAGATTCCTAATAAATTTAATGTTTTCTTCATGTGTACACAATGAGATCCATTACCAGGCCACTTTCACAGTCTCAGAACAAACAGCTTGATACCAAAGTGTGTCCTCTTGGTATATATTGCTTGAACAACCATCTACCTGGGAACATGATCTAAGACTCATTGATGACAAGGTCTATAAGGGATAAAAATACTTGCTAAACTTCTGTTTGAGATATGTAAACACCACTAGTCTTGTGTAACATGTTGCTTCTGTCAGGCCTCAACTTGTCAAGAAATGTAGCATATGTAGCAGCAGGATGGGCGTGAGATCACTGAACACTGGGGTACATATAAGGTGGTCAGTCGACCAGTATGATGAAATAATGTGCTTATACCTATGTGGCACAAGCATGATTTGGCAAAGAAGAAATACATCTCAGCCACAGATTTTTTTCAAATTTCAAATTCAAGTTTATTTCCACACGATACACTGTTTATACAGAAATGGGTGACACTTGAATGCATGTAGAAAGTCCATGGTTATGCATAGCATTTCAGACAAGCCTTCCACTTGGCGACCATGAATGTGGTGAAACCAACCTGTTTGTTACTGTATACTGGAAGTACCTGTTGGTTCCTCTCACTATAATTTGCATTTGGAGTTCACTGAAAGAGAGTTCAAAGAATTCCGTTCAATGGTATCATTCCCAAGGATACAGTCTCAGACTGCATCTGGGACTGGCAGGAGGGTGCTGGATATTTGCAGCCAGTTGTGGTGGTGGTGATAGTGGTTTGTGGTGTGGATGCAGCCTGGGGTCAGGGGTGTGGGGCATGGCTCCCAGCCAGGGTTGGAACTGGTGCCACCCACCTCTTGTCCCATCAGCCGGTCAAATTGTCACTGGCATTGCCCACTACCCATGCCAATGTATGATGCATCTTCATCTTCACTATCACTATCTGTCACTGATGTTGGGTCCTGTGATGTAACAACAGGGACACTACAAGACTGCATGCATCGCCGTATAAGTTGATGCTTCACAAGTGAATAATTATCATCCCTATCATTAGACTGGTCATTGAATGCTAGAAATCTGAAATCCACATTACTATTGTCATTTTTTTCAACACAAAACAGCTGTATCCCACCAAGGCAGGTGACCTAAAAAGAAAAGGAAATTTTTCTTTTAAATTTAGTAATTTATACAGGAGAAGGGGTCACTAGCCCCTTGCTCCCGGCATTTTAGACGCTTCTTACGATACACATGGCTTATGGAGGAGGAATTTTTTCCACTTCCCCATGGAGAACTATCATCATTACTACTCACAAAACCATGAGAGAATATGAGCTGTCACTTACAGCCTAGATGTGTACTGGACACACTGAGTCCAGAGATGGATGGCTGTAGGTCATCGGGACTTTCAGCACTATTTCTAGCATCCTTAGCATAACTTTGTCACTAAATGTTTGAACCCATAAAATTCATCATCGAGTCCAATATCCTCATTGTTGGAGCTGTCATTGGGCAATAATTACAAGTTGAATTCGCCTGGGAGTGAACAATGGTATACTAAGAAGGCATTCCCATACTCGTGCATTTGCATACTGCGCACACTGACCGTGTAGATCAAAACCCTTATGGTTAGATGTACCAGGCCTCTCCCGCCAAATTTGTGGCTGTTAGAATTTGTGTTGATCTACGTAGGGGACACTGGCATCAACAATGTAAATCTAAGTGGGGGAGAGTGAAAATGTTAACAAATAATTCACATTCCACTTCAATAAAATCTGTTTAATTTTTGTGTTCATCAATGTCCATACTAATCAGCAACACTTGCAATATGGATTTTCATTTACAACTATGGTGATAATGCTTTATGGATAAATTTGACATCTAGAAGAATAAATATAGAGTGATTTGCTTGCAAGTTTTTATGCCATGGTCAGTTTCTCAGGATAGTTTTTTTTGGTAAGAAGAATGACAATGAAAAAAGGTAGACATACATAAGGTAGATACAAAAGAGAGACAAATCAGCCAGCTTGTGATGACTAAAAACAAAAACAAACAAACAAATTTTATTTCATTGCAGGTTACATGGGTATTGGAAGTTACAATGTAAATTGAGTGCAAGGAGAGCACTGACATGCCATGGCATTAGGGGCAGCTTATTCTAGTCCTTAAAAACTAGGTACTTAATATTAGGAGGACTGCACGCCACAGGCATTAACAACCAGGTTGATTAGATAGTCATTGAGGATGTTTGGCATCAGGCTAGCCTGTGAAGTAGAACTCTTGAACCTGATCACAGCTATGAACAACTTAGCTACAAAAAGGAATACAGTGGACCTTCGCTATTCGAACACTCCAAAACTCACCCTCATTCAGAATGCTGTTCAAGTGCTGTTACCAAACGAATTTATTCCCATAAGGAATGATGTAAATTAGACTAGTCCATTTCAGACCCCAAAAATACACTTATAAAAGCACTTACAATAATAAACTTACATAAAAGGGTGAGTTTTGGAGTGTTCGAATAGCGAGGGTCCACTGTACATTACATAAGCATGAATGCACACACACACACACATGTACACATATACACGTACACATACACATGTACACAGGGAATCGTTCAAGACACTGTACACCGTGTACGTCAGGCCCATACTAGAATATGCAGCACCAGTCTGGAACCCCCACCTGGTCAAGCACGTAAAGAAACTAGAGAAAGTGCAAAGGTTTGCGACAAGGTTAGTTCCACAACTCAGGGGTCTGTCCTATGAAGAAAGGTTGAGGGAAATAGGACTAACAACACTGGAGGACAGAAGGGTTAGAGGAGACATGATAACGACATACAAAATACTGAGAGAATCGACAAGGTGGATAGTGACAGAATGTTCAAGAGAGGGAACACAGAAACAAGGGGGCACAACTGGAAGCTGAAGACTCAGATGAGTCAAAGGGATGTTAGGAAGCATTTCTTCAGCCATAGAGTAGTCAGGAAGTGGAATAGTCTAGCAACGATATAGTGGAGGCGGGAACCATACATAGTTTTAAGACAAGGTATGATAAAGCTCATGGAGCAGGGAGAGCAGAGACCCAGTAGCAGACAGTGAAGAGGCAGGGCCAGGAGCTGAGTCTCGACCCCTGCAACCACAATTAGGTGAGTACAGCATCTTACCTTGGCTGACTTTCCGCAGCTTCCACATCCCAGTGAAGAGACGGTTTATCAACTAGTGTAACAACCCAGAATCATATTCAGGTGCCCACACCAGTGACCACACCTGTGACCCCAGCCCAGGGACGGGTGAACCTGGAACTGCTGGTTCACCCTCTACATGTTCCATCTAAACTGCATAATTTTTCAACTTGTTCACCACCAGTCCTGTTAAAAACAAAATTCCCATGTTATAATTTTTACAAAGAGCAATCAGTTAATAGGTAAATCCTACACAGATGCAAAATTAAAAACAAAGAAGAAAGTAGTGATCTTAAAAGGGTCTCTGAGTGATTGAGAATTTAATACAGTACAGTATTTCCCTGACTTATGTCTTTCTGAATTACACGTATAGCCAATTCGAGAAAAAAAAAATGCATCAACTTTCATCTGCAATCTATACAGTGGTCCCTCGGTTTTCGTGCATCTCCAAACTCGAACATTTATGTAAGTGTATTTTCGTAAGTGCTGTTGCAAGTGTATTTTGGGGGTCTGAAATAGACCTAACCTACGTGATTTCCGGTTTACCTCTCTCATCCCACCACTGCGCTACCTTTACCTTCAACTCCCTCCCTCCCTCCACATCTACCCCACCACCCCTCAAAATCCTCATTATCCCCATCTCTCTCCAACAATCTTGTATTTAATTTCCAATAACTCTGGTACACCCTGACAGCCCCTTCCCATCCCCCTTCAAACAAAACTCCTCGATGGTTAGAAATAGACTAACCTACGTGACATTATTTCTTAGGAAGAAAATTTCGTTCGGTAATGGCACTTGAGCAGCATTCGGGAAAGCGAATTTTCGCGAAACCGAGGGACCACTGTATTTCTAAACATAAAGACAAACTTTTAAGTTTATATTGTTAGGTGTTTGTATACCATAACAAGTGATATGAATTAATATTCTAATCCAGCACTATTAAGAGAAATAGAAACAAAAATATTAAACTGTTGAATGGAATAATAAGGAATCACTTTTAGGGTAAAAAAAAAAAAAAAATTAATACAAAATTTTTAGTGTATGTATTTTGCCACTTAAAATTAGACATTAGAATCAAAACTTACTTTCTACAAAAAACCTATGGGCTTTCAACATGCTGTCAAATGTCACCCATTTCTATATAAACAATGTATCACATTGTTGAAACTGTATAATACTACGGGTTTAGCGCTCCCCCTGATTATACTAAATACAGTGGACCCGAGTTTCGGTCATAATTCATTCAGAAGGCTGCTCAAGTGCCATTACCAAACAAATTTACTCCCTTAAGGAATAATGTCAAGTAAAGGGTTTGTCCATTTCAGACCCCCAAAAATACACTTACAAAAGCACTTACAATATTACACTTACATAATCGTTCGATTTCCGAGGTGACCGAAACTCTGGGGTCCACTGTACATTGTTGAAAATGGTATAAAATACCGACAAGTTGAAGATTAAGACACATGTGCAACAGTTGGGTATCTTTATTATGAAATGTTTTGCCTACATAGTAGGCTTCAGTCAAATACAAGGCAGCAGTAGAAATGAAATAAAGATGATGTAATCAGTCCATCAACCATGGAGCTAATTTCTTCTCCTGGTTGAGGGACTGACCACCTCAATACTTTTCTCCAAGGCTGATGGACTGATTACATCATCTTTATTTCATTACTACTGCTGCCTTTGTATTTGACTGAAGAAGATTACTGTGAAAGTGAAATGTTTCATCAATAAAGATACCCAACTGTTGCACATGTGTCTTAATCTTCAATGTATCATATTGAAATAAACTTGTACTAATTGTATCTCCCACAGTAATACACAATTTTAAAGTTTTACTCACAAGTACTGTATAGCATTAAAAAAGCTCTCCGTAAATGTGTCAACAATCAAGTGTATGTTACTAATGACCCAAAAAAATTAATATATTGTATATAGTCCTCACCTTGAATCGTCGAGCACACCGAGGCAGAGCCTTCAAGAGGGGGTCTCCATATTGCCCCAAACTCACCACAGTAATCCTGAGCTGATGATACAACACCTATTTAGCATCAGAATCAGATGTGATTAATAAATGCAAAGCATATATACTATAATAAATTCTTTCCCGGTGTCTCATGTATTCTACCCCACTGACACCAGTGTCACTCATGTAGATCTATGTTTTGAGCTCAACTTCCTCAAATAATCTTAGAGTGGTAAATTTTGGCCGAGTGGAAAAATTTTCCTTTTCCCCAAAGGAATGCATAATGGGGAAAAACAAACTTCTGACCTTTGCTGGCTTAAAACAGCAACTTTAAGGTGTTTTAAAGATAGTTTTTTTTTTATTGGCTATTTCTTGTATCACTTGATAAA
>WNWK01026161.1:0-27710 GCA_009830355.1 Cherax destructor
TTGTTTACTATCTACCGTGGTATTGCTAGTTTGTACCACTGTTTTGTGTGTGTCCTTGTCTACACCTGTTTCCCCGTCATTTATTTCACTAGAGCTACTGTCCCTCTTCAGGTCACCATCATTTATTTCTCCATTCTTAAATATATTGGGTATCATTTCAACATCTGTACCAGGGGCGGTAGCACCATCTGGCCCTGATTTTTTACTGTCCCAACTGTTATAGAAAGCTGTCATGTTTTTTATGAAGTCCGATTTGGTGTTGTCATCTTTTAATATCGATGTGGTTTTATTCCACAGTTCGGTCTCATTTGGACATACCCAAAAACACTTCCCTTGTTTAATATCTCGGGTGGTAGAGTCTTGAATGCCTACACAAGGGGCGTGGCAGCATTTACCACAAAAGATGCATGTAATCCATGCAGAGGAACGTTTGCTTGTTTGGTTGCATATTACACAGGGTTTCATGATTGATTTTTGTTGGTTGCTTTACTGTATATTCTACTAATAGGTTCCCTGAAGTGGTGATCCGTCTATTTGTATCGTATCTATTTTATTTGCATGTGTAAGTGTTGGACAATCTTACCTCGTAAAAGTTATTCTTACTGTTCTACAGCTTTGAGTTCTGGGTCCACCGTAGTTCTACGTCATGAGCTCAGCTCACTCAGATAAGCTTTGAGCGGTAAATTTGGGCCTAGATATGAGAGAATACAACTATGTGGTAAGTGTGCACCACATAAAACAAATCCTGCACCACACAGTGCATGAGAGAAAAAAACTGAAACCGTAATTTTCGATTAAAACAGCGAATTTGCACTGTTTTTTTGTATAAGTTTTATAGTTATACATGTAACTGCAATTTCTTGGTCTCATTTGATAGAATGGAAGATATATTACAGATATAGAGATGATTTTGATTGGTTTTAGTATTGGAAAAGGCTTGAAACTGAGCTCAAAGTAGCGGAAATGTTCAATTTTGGCTGATGTTCAAGAATAAACAAATGATCTCACACGTCTAATACGCGCCAGCTGGTGGGTCTAATATATGTTCACAAATGTGGTGATATTATTTGTACAATTATTACAATATTGCATAACAGTAAATCTTCCATTTTTTGGTTTGAATAAAAATTCATTATGTGAATAAAAAATAAAAATGGAATTCACTTGTAAAGACTAAAAACCTAACTAATGAACAGAGGAAATGTTATTTTAGTGCCAGGAATGCCTGCATTGTTTATTCTGCACCCTATTTTGAAATTGGAATATTTTGAACTTTGAGTTAAATTGGCTAAATTAAAAATTTCCAATCACTTTATTTTGTAGCTGAAACAGTTGACTGGGCGATTTCTTGTGCTCAATCGATAGAATAGAAGTAATACTAGTGAAATAAGTAAGAATTTGGTCGACTGGAATAATGTAATTGGCCTAAAATGGGAGTCAAAGTCGGCAAAATCGCCGATGCGTAAATATCGCTGACACATCAAAATTCGCGAGAGCATAATTTCGTCAATTTTCAATCAAATTACGTACTTTTTGTTTTATTACCTTCAGAAAAAGAATCTCTACCATTTCATAAGAAAAAATAAGATTTTTTTTTTTAAATTCTTGGACACTGGTGCACCCCTTCCAAAAATGGCCTTGGACCCTGAAAGGGTTAACCCTTTCTGGGTCGAGACCCCCGATCCTTAACTCGTTCTCAGGGTTAAAAGATTTTCGGGAATTTTTTTTTCTCTCATAAAATGATAGAGAATCGTTTTCCAATCATAATGACATCAAAAGTATGAAATTTGATGGAAAACTAACGGAATTATCCTCTCGCAAAATTAGCGGTATCGACGATATTTATGCATCAGCGATTTCGCCCACTTTGAGCCCTATTTTCGGCCAATTCCAATGTTTCAATCTACTGAAATCATAGCTATTTCGCTAGAATTCCATTTGTTCTATCGATCGAGTACAAATAAAAATGCCAATTTACCGATTTCAACTATCCAATAAAGTAGTCAGAAATTGGCAATCTGTTCATTAGTCACGTCTCCAGGCCCCTCTTACATTACGTTTGTTTTCCATTTTGAATTTTTATTCTCACAAAAAATAGAAGATTTTCTGTTATGTATACTACTGCATCATTGTAAAAACGGTATAATATCAGCGTACTTGTGCAAGAATATTAGACTCACCAGTTGATGTGTATTGGATGTATGGCATGATTTGTTTACTCTTGAACATCGGCAAAAATCGAACATTTTCGCTACTTTGTGCTCAAATTCAAGGTACGTACTTGGCATAGTGAAAGAAATCAAAATTATCTCTATTTCTGTAATATATCTTCTATTCTATCAAGTGAGACCAAGAAAGCGAGAATACAACAATAAATACCATACGAAAATTGACTGCAAAGTCGCTGTTTTAAACCAAAAATATGGTCAGAGTTTTTTTTTCTCATTATGCACTGTGTGGTGCGGGATTTTTTTATACTGCACACATTGACCGCGCAGACCCATTCTATCACATCTAGGCCTACCAGCCTTTTCCCGCTTGATTTGAGATCGCTAGAATTTATGCGTACTAGTACGTCAATAACCCTGGCGCGTAAGACGTACTAGTACGTCAAAAACGGGTTAAGCCAATTCCCTTGCTCCTTTCAACCAAATTCTTAGTTATTTCACTAGTATGCCTTCTGTATTCTTGACTGAACACAGAAACAGTCCATTTAACTATTACAACTACCCAACAAAGTGCACAGAAGTCAGTAATTTGGCCAGTTTTACACAAAAATATAAAAAAATCCAATTTAAAAATAGTTCAAAATAAACATTTCAGACATTCCAGCACTAAAACAACATTTCTTCTGTTCATTAATCATGGCACCAAGACTCTTATATTACACTTGACTTTCTATTTTGAATTCATAGTCACACCAAAAATAAAAGATTTACCGTATTTCTCACATATTTTTTATTTAAATGAGTAGGATGTTGGTAGACAGCAACCACCCAGGGAGGTATACTACTGTCCTGCCAATGAGAGTAAAACAGAAAACTGTATTTGTGTTACATGATGGTAGAAGTGCTGATGTATTTTTTTTTTTTGTCTCATAAACACACGATAACAGGTATATCTTGCTATTTTTACCTACAATTAGGTCACACTATACATGCATGTACACGTTTATTTATACACACTCGTCTGAGTTTTCTTTGATTTTTCTTAATACAGTGGAACCTCGACTTACGAGTTTAATCTGTTCCATGACCTAGCTCGTAACTCAATTTTCTCATATGTAGTGGACCCCTGAAAATCAGCCGATCTGATTATCGGCCGGCTCGAAAATCAATCACTTTTTTTGACCCAATTTTTCCCCGATTATCGGCCCGCGTACCAGACCTGTCCGCCTCTCCGCGCAGGCGTTGTGAGCCAGTCTAGCGTTGTTTACCATTGAGTGAACATTACCCAGCGCGCTCATTCAAACATTTTACAATAAATTTATTGTGTTTATTGGTGGTTAAGTGACTGTCACTGTGAAATAAGTCACCATGGGTCCAAAGAAGCTTCCTAGTGGCACCCCTGTGGTAGGTAAAGAAAGTGAGGAACACCATCGAACTGAAGGAGGAGATAGTAGAAAAATATGAGAGTGTGAGGGAGTGTGGGGGAGCTTGCCAGCATGTATACAACAAAAACAAATCTACTATCACCTCTATCCTGGCAAAGAGAAAAGAACTCAAGGAAGCTCATGTTGCAAAAGGTGTTAACATGTTTGCCAAAAATAGATCAAATACAGTGGCATTAAAAGACAAAGAAGGGAAGTAACCCCAGAGAGGGACTTGTTACCTGAAGTCCTTTTGGAGGGGGATTCCCCTTCCTTCCTTCTCCCTATAATAATAATAATAATAATAATAATAATAATTTTTATTTGGACATGATACAAAGAATTACATTTGGTTATTGAGATTACATGAGGTGTACATGCCAAAAGCCCCTAGTATGCAGGGCATTTTGGGCAGACTTAAAATTAACTTAAAACTAAATTGTAAGAAATTTTGTAGATAGTATACAATGAGTAAAGGTGAGTATTTAAGCTATGAAATTTGAACATAGTTTAGACATGACATTTTTTAAACAGTTTTGTACTTTTGTCTTCATTATAAAATTAATTAGATCAGATTAAACAAATTAAAGCAATAATAATAATAAAATAATAAAAAGTTATGGTTGATAATTTATAAAATAAGTAAAGTTGCATATCTAAGTTATAAAGTTTGAATATAAGTTGAACATATCAATTAATTGTAGCAATTTATTGTAGCAATGCAACTAATTGAGTGAGATAACAATTTAAAACAATTAATTGCATTGCAGTTAGTTTACGTGGTCATTATAATGTAAGTGTTGTGGGAATAACTAGCTAAGTATGTATTATTCATAACAGGTTTTACATTCATTCGTTCATTCATACATTACATTGAATTGATTAGTCAGGTTTTACGTTAAGTGATTATTCTACTTTGCTGGGAATGTTTGATATGGAGCAATTAGCTTTGGGTGAGAAGGTGGTTTTTTAGCATCGTTTTGAATTGGGGTACAGGTAGGGTTTCTTTGGCAATGATAGGTAATGAATTCCAAATTTTCGTGTCATTTATATGCATTGAGTTTTTACATAGTGTTAGGTGGACACGGGGAACATCGAGGAGTGATCTGTGTCTAGTGTTATGGTCATGTGTCCTGTTAAAATTAGTAAGGAGAAGTTTGAGTGGTGGGTTAATATTTGCATAGAGTGTACTATGTATGTAATAGGCACAGTAAAAAGTATGGATGTCTTGTATGGTGAGTAAGTTTAGGTTTTTGAATATTGGTGGAGTATGTTGCCTGGAGTGAGAATTTGTTATCATTCTAACTGCTGCCTTTTGTTGAGTTATTAGTGGTCTGAGATGAGTTATTGATGTAGAGCCCCATGCGCAGATTCCATAGGTGAGGTAGGGGTAAATGAGTGAGTGATATAGGGTAAGGAGAGCTGGTTGTGGAACATAGTACCGTATCTTGGATAGTATTCCCACGGTCTTTGAGACTTTCTTGGAGATTTGTTGTATATGTGTCTGAAATTTGAGGCCACTGTCAAGATGGATTCCTAAGAATTTTCCCTCTGTGAGTTTTGCGATAGGGGACCCGTTTATCGTTATGTTAAGTGGTGCGTTTGTAGCTCTGTTCCCAAACTGGATAAAATAGGTTTTATCAATATTGAGAGTAAGTTTGTTGGTCATCATCCAGGTAGATATTTTCTGCAATTCAGTATTTGCAGTGTTGGCTAGTGTGTCTGGGCTTGGGTGAGAGATAACGTATGTAGTGTCATCTGCAAAAAGTATGGGTTTGAGTAGTTGAGATGCATTTGGTAGGTCGTTAATGTAAATGAGAAAGAGTAGTGGGCCAAGAACACTCCCTGTGGGACACCTACGGTAATAGTTTGCGCGGTGGAGCTAGCTCCATTTGTGTACACATATTGGTTTCTGTTGCTAAGGTATGATTTTAGGTAGTTTAGGGAGTGTCCTCTTATACCATAGTGCGATAATTTTAAGTGTAACAGATCATGGTCAACTGTATCAAAAGCTTTACGTAAATCAATGAAGATTCCCACTGGGATTTCTTTTTTCTCAAGAGCAGTGTAAATGATTTCTAACATGTGTATAATGGCATCATTTGTATTTTTATTAGGCCTGAATCCAAATTGACAGTGGTTGAGTACGTTGTTGGAGGTGAGGTAGGAATATATTTGTCTATGAATTAATTTTTCAAAGATTTTGGAGAGAAGGGGTAAGTTAGATATCAGCCTGTAGTTATTCAGGTCTGCTTGATCTCCTTCCTTATGTATTGGGGTGACCCTCGCTATTTTGAGTATTGATGGGAAGGTAGAGGATTCAATGGATTTGTTAAAAAGTGTTGCAATAATTGGTGAGAGAACTTGAGAGGCTTTTTTGTATATATAAGGTGGTAAGTTATTTAGGTCACCTGCTTTGTTTTTTAATGTGTTGATTATAAGTGAAACTTCTCTTCAATAAAGGTAAGTAAATGTTATTTTAAATGTAAATTTATTATTTGTTGTTATTACAGTGGTACCTCGGTTAACGATGGTCCCCAAACTCGTCCTTTTATGCAAGTTTATTTTTTTAAATGCTTTTGTAAGTGTATTTTTGCGGGTCTAAAAGGACTAGTCTATTTTACATTATTCCTTATGGGGATAAATTCGTTTGGTAATGGCACTTGAACAGCATTCTGGAACGAAAAAATATCGTTAACCGAGGTACCACTGTATGTGTTTTGAGTATGTAGAACTATAGTTAATCTGTAAAAAAATGTATTTTTTGTGAATATTTTTGGGTGTCTGGAACGGATTAATTGTATTTACATTATTTCAGATAGTTCAGATATCGGCCAGTTCGATTTTAGGCCTAGCTCCTGGAACGGATTACGGCCGATTTTCGGGGGTCCACTATATCAAATCAATTTTCCTCATTTAAATTAATTGAAATGCCATTAATCCATTCCAGCTGAATTCCTGCTCTCGGGAGGCAGGACAAAATACTTCAATATAATGCTAATATCATCTCTACGGATTGTTTATCTATCACAATTGATCTATTATGACATAATAAACAATATAAATAACATAGAAACACGATATTTTACTTTAGAATGAATAAAATGTCATTATGTGACGAGTGGTGGCAGCCATTCCTGCTCCCGCTCTGACCATATCTTCCCATGCTTTCCCTTCTGAGGTCTTATTATAAGAGAAAACAGTGTTTGTGAGGCTAACTGCACTAGATCACTAGTTTCATAAGAAGAACGCTGAAACAATGTACAGTGGTACCTCTACTTATGAGCTTAATTCGTTCCAGACGGCTATTCAAGTGCTGATACCAAAGGAATTTGTTCCCATAAGAAATAATGAAAATTAGGTTAATCCATTTCTGACCCCCAAAAATACACATACAAAAGCACCTACAAAAAAACACTTACATAATTGTTCAAGTTGGGAACTGCTCATAAGTAGAGGTACCACTGTATTTATAAATAATATTGTATAAAAACATAATAGAGAATGTAAAGAAATAAACTGGTTTTATAAAGTGTACGTACATATTTACCTTGGAGAAGAGATGCTGGCGGAGGTTGAGGGTGGAAAAGATAGGAAGAGCGGCGTATGCTGTCAGTGGCCCTGCTTCTCCATCAACCACATCAACAGCAGCTTCTCCATCTTTTCATAGGCAGAGGTCCGCAGCTTAGAAATTATTGTAATGCCCTTGGCTGGAGCTATAGCCTTTATCGACTCCTGCTTTAGTATCGTACATATCGTAGAAGTACTACGCTCATACTGCCTGGCCAAGTCCACAACCTGCACACCTCGCTTGTGTTTATCTATGATTTCATGCTTTAATTCCTTGAACATCATCCTCTTATTCTTCTCAGCACTGTCCTTTGTACTTACTTTCTTATTAACCATGGTTAGAAAAAAGAAATTTGGCAAAATAACTGCACAAAATGCAAGCAAGAGAAATGCTTCCACGGCGAGGTAAACAGTGCACTGGTGAGCGGATGTTGTGACGTTTGCTCTGCCAACTAGTGGCGGCGTTCTGAAGCTCACTCATTATTATTATAATGGGGAAGCGCTAAACCCGTAGGATTATACAGCGCCTGTGGGGGGAGGGGATGGAAGGTATCCAGGCTTAATTTAGGGAACTGGAACACAGATCCAATTCCCTAGATCAAGAGCCCCTCACCAGCGTCAAGGAACCTCCCTTGAAGGGGAAGCTCACTCGTAACTCGGATTTTGGCTCATAACTCAAAGCAAAAAATTGACCGAGCAACTGCTCATATCTCGAAAAACTCTTATATTGGGGGCACTCGTAAGTCGAGGTTCCACTGTAGTTCTATTTCTTATTATTTTCCTTTCATATCCATGGGGAAGTGGAATAAGAATCTTTCCTCTGTAAGCCATGTGTGTTGTAAAAGTCAACTAAAATGTGACTTAAATGCCGGGAGCAACGGGCCAGTAACCCCTTCTCCTATATACATTACTAAAGCTAAAAAGAGAAACTTTTGTTTTTCTTTTTGGGCCACCCTGCTTCAGCGGGATACGGCCGGTTTGTTGAAAAAAGAAGTAATGTGTGTACCGTATATGCATCTTTTAGGCCTAGCTATATTGCTCACTTAATATATGATAGTGTAAATATGTTATCAGGCTTTTATATACATTTGAAAGTAAAAAAAGGCTATGATTCACTTTACAGAGGTAGCCCAGAACCTAAACTGCTATATAAGCTTGGCCCTCCTGTATAAGTATTTTCACATAACTGTGAAATTTTCAACATTCTAAATATGTGTACAATAAAGACACTAGCCTTAACTAAGCTGGTGATCCTACTCAAATTAAAACAATCATTACCATAGGGTAGACATATAACAATCCTACACAAAATACAGTGGTCCCTCGGTTTTTGGTCATCTTAAAACTCACCCTTTTATGTAAGTGTATTTTCATAAGTGCTTTTGCAAGTGTATTTTTGGGAGTCTGAAATAGACTAACCTACGTGACATTATTTCTTAAGGAAGTAAATTCGTTCGGTAATGGCACTTGAGCAGCATTCTGGAAAGAATTTTCAGCGAAAACCGAGGGTCCACTGTAGTATTTTTTTCTTTATGCCAGGATGTACTTACCAATTGGTTTATATTTGCCTATATAGGTGAGAACTGATAGGACTGGTGGGGAAATGGAAGAGTTCGGTATGTTAAGGAGGGCAATGAGGCGCGTCAAGATGTCCACGTGCAGGAAGTGAGCAGGATACACAAATGATAACACCTGTGGGGAAAACAATATAAATCATATATATTGTACCTAATATTTTCAACACATTAGCCATGTCCACCCCCCCCTCCCTCCCAAAGGTAGGGTAACTTGAAGAAGCTAAGCACATTAACCATGTTAAGTAAATAGACAGATGCAACTAATGTGATAGTTTATTGTGGCAACGTTTTGTTTCCAGGAGCTTTGTCAAGCCATTAAAACATTACATGTTACCTAAACATATGTACCTCTGTGTCCTGTAATGTTTATAACGGCTTGACAAAGCTCCTGAAGAGAGAAACATTGCCACATTAAAATGTAACATTAGTTACACCTATGTCCATTTACCTAACATTTTGTTGGTAATTCTACCATTATTGCCACATTAACCATCATTCATTCCACGGCTGGTTTTGGTTTTCAAGAAAAGAGGAACAACACAAATCAAATAATCCACAAACCTGCAATATCCCACCTATCCATCAAAGAGCAGGCACTGTTATAAAGCTAGCCACATCTCAAATCTGTCTAGGCTGATGTTTTCCTAAATCTTTGTTGTTGATACAAATCTTTAACAAATCCCTAGTGAAGTGAAATGCCAAATGAATGGAAGATAGTGGCATGATGCTAGTATTAAATAGTGAGAGCCATAAGACCCTGACTACAGACCAGTGTTCCAATGAGTGTAATGTTTAAACTACTGTTGGGAACGATAAGAAGTGCACTGCTGAACATCTTAAGACTGCAAAGATTGTCACAGAAAAACCTGCATGGATTGAACAAGTGTGGTGACCTAAATAACTTACCACCTTTTATGTACAAAAAAGCCTCTCAAGTTCTCTCACCAAT
Source organism: Cherax destructor (assembly GCA_009830355.1). Taxonomy (NCBI): domain Eukaryota; kingdom Metazoa; phylum Arthropoda; class Malacostraca; order Decapoda; family Parastacidae; genus Cherax; species Cherax destructor. The sequence continues at coordinate 9,686 of WNWK01026161.1, forward strand.
TATTGCAACACTCTTTAACAAATCCATTGAATCCTCTACCTCCCCATCAATACTCAAAATAGCGAGGGTCACCCTAATACATAAAGGAGGAGATCAAACAGACCTGAATAACTACAGGCCGATATCTAACTTACCCCTTCTCTCCAAAATCTTTGAAAAATTAATTCATAATAATAATAATAATAATAGTTTATTTGGACATGATACAAAGAATTACATTTGGTTATTGAGATTACATGAGGTGTACATGCCAAAAGCCCCTAATATGCAGGGCATTTTGGGCATACTTAAAATTAACTTAAAACTAAATTGTAAGAATTTTTGTAGATAGTTTACAATGAGTAAAGGTGAGTATTTAAGCTATGAAATTTGAACATAGTTTAGACATGACATTTTTTAAACATAGTTTTGTACTTTTGTCTTCATTATAAAATTAATTAAATCAGATTAAACAAATTAAAGCAATAATAATAATAAAATAATAAAAAGCTATGGTTGATAATTTATAAAATAAGTAAAGTTGCATATCTAAGTTATAAACATTGAATATAAGTTGAACATATCAATTAATTGTAGCAATGCAACTAATTGAGTGAGATAACAATTTAAAACAATTAATTACATTGCAGTTAGTTTACATGGTCATTATAATTCATTCATTCATTCATACATTACATTCGATTGATTAGTCAGGTTTTTACGTTAAGTGATTATTCTACTTTGCTGGGAATGTTTGATATGGAGCAATTAGCTTTGGGTGAGAAGGTGGTTTTTTAGCATCGTTTTGAATTGGGGTACAGGTAGGGTTTCTTTGGCAATGACAGGTAATGAATTCCAAATTTTCGTGCCTTTTATATGCATTGAGTTTTTACATAGTGTTAGATGGACACGGGGAACATCGAGGAGTGATCTGTGTCTAGTGTTATGGTCATGTGTCCTGTTAAAATTGGTAAGGAGAAGTTTGAGTGGTGGGTTAATATTTGCATAGAGTGTTCTATGTATGTAATAGGCACATAGACAAATATATTCCTACCTCACCTCCAACAACGTACTCAACCACTGTCAATTTGGATTCAGGCCTAATAAAAATAAAAATGATGCCATTATACACATGTTAGAAATAATTTACACCGCTCTTGAGAAAAAAGAAATCCCCGAAATGCACAGCATATTAGGGGCTTTTGGCATGTACATCTCATTTATACCTATGTATCATGTCTACCCAACTATGTATCATTGTACCATGTCTAAACAAACTATTATTATCATTATTATTATTATTATTATTATTATTATATGGTGCCAATACAAACATTACACTATCACTATATAATACACTATACTATCACTCACTATATGGTGCCTATACAAACATTACACTATCACTATATAATACACTATGGTATCACTCACTATATGGTGCCTATACAAACATTACACTATCACTATATAATACACTATACTATCACTCACTATATGGTGCCTATACAAACATTACACTATCACTATATAATACACTATACTATCACTCACTATATGGTGCCTATACAAACATTACACTATCACTATATAATACACTACGGTATCACTCACTATATGGTGCCTATACAAACATTCCAATATCACTATATAATACACTATGCTATCATTCACTATATGGTGCCTATACTAACATTCCAATATCACTATATAATACACTATGCTATCATTCACTATATGGTGCCTATACCAACATTCCACTATCACTATATAATACACTATACTCTCACTCACTATATGGTGCCTATACCAACATTCCAATATCACTATATAATACACTATACTCTCACTCACTATATGGTGCCTATACCAACATTCCAATATCACTATATAATACACTATACTATCACTCACTATATGGTGCCTATACAAACATTCCAATATCACTATATAATACACTACGGGATCACTCACTATATGGTGCCTATACCAACATTCCAATATCACTATATAATACACTATACTATCACTCACTATATGGTACCTATACTAACATTTCTATGGTATATAAATAAACTTGGTTGACTTACTTTAGTTGTTCCCTGCTGGCCTAGTGGTTAGCACTCCCTCTGGAGATTTATAACTCCAAGTTTGGGGTTCGAGCCCCGCCTTTATCCTTACTTAGTGAGTCGAAGATAATGGACGTGGAAGTACTAGGTTACTATCACCCTCTCCTGGAGGCCACCAAACCACTGACAGATCCTGATTTCGCCCTCATTCTTAAGAAGACGCCTCGGCCATTCGGTAAAAGATGTAAAGTTGTGACCAGCGACCAACTACTTGGTGGGCATCTTGTACCCAAGGGTCATGGTCGCTTTGTTCTGATAGGTGACTATCATGTCGTGTCATTCTACTTCTGCTTGGATGGACCTTACTCTACTAGACGGTGGCAATTGTGAGATCGCCCGCTAAATGATAATGAAGTACTTTAAGAAGAATCCCTGCTTCAAATATTTCCTAGATGTTCGTTTGCGTCAGCACAACGGCACCTGCACGTACCAAGCACTATCCTTCATGGATATAGTGGTCAGCTGCGGGCTCACGGACCCCGAGGACATCCGCCGTTGGTTCATGATCAGGATGAGGTTTTTCAATGATAATAAGGCAATCAAACGGGTCAATGAAATGTTAAATGAATTCGAAAACAATATAGTCACTACCTGCGACGATCCAAAAGACAGCGTATTGACGGATCCTATGATACGTTATGTACTAAATGCAAGAAAGAAATCTGTTAAACGTCCACTGGACAGTGAGACGCCCTCAGCCCCACCACAAAAAATATTAAGAATCTGAGTTATCAGACAGAGAGAACACCAAGAAGATTGTGGCACTATAAACAACAACAACCAAGAAGATTGTGACACTATAAACAACAACAACCAAGAAGATTGTGGCACTATAAACAACAACAACCAAGAAGATTGTCAAGAGCAATGTGATACGGCGTATGCTGTCAGTGGCCCTATAAACAACAACAACAACAATGTGCTGAGTCCCTCTGCAACAACTGAAGGAAACCAGGTTAAAAAAATAAGTAAAATATAATTATTTTCTACTAGAAGTCAGTCAATAACCAGGGAGAGAGTGGAGGAGAGCATGAGAGAGTGGGGAAGAGAATGAGATAGTGGGGAAGAGAATGAGAGAGTGGGGAAGAGAATGAGAGAGGGCAGAGAGAATGAGTGTAGAGAGAGAGAATGTGTAGAGAGAGAATGAGTGTAGAGAGAGAGGATGAGTGTAGCGAGAGAGAGAGAGAATGAGTGTAGAGAGATAGAGAGAATGAGTAGAGAGAGAATAAGTGTAGAGAGAGAGACAGAATTAGTAGAGAGAATGAGTGTAGAGAGAGAGAGAGAGAATGAGTGTAGAGAGAGAATGAGTGTAGAGAGAAAGAGAATGAGTGTAGAGAGAGAGAGAGAGAGAGAATGAGTGTAGAGAGAGAGAGAATGAGTAGAGAGAGAATGAGTGTAGAGAGAGAGAGAATGAGTGTAGAGAGAGAATGAGTGTAGAGAGAGAGAATGAGTGTAGAGAGAGAGAGAGAATGAGAGATAGATGTACAATTAGACCTTAAAAAACTTTACGGGGTTACATATTTCATATTAAAAAACAAAATAATGATTTTTTGGCGCCTTACATTGTAGACATAATGTTGCACGTCGATCTAGAAATGCATGTTATGTACAAGTGACCAAATCATAAGTAAATCTTAGTTACCAAATAAACATAGGTGTACTTAATAAGGCCTGGGAGAAGCTGAGCTTTGACATTGTTTCTTGATGTTAGTATACTGTCTCTGCCTGCCAGGGACAATGATTGTCATTCCTGCCAGGGACAATGATTATGTCATTCCTGCCAGGGACAATGATTGTCATTCCTGCCAGGGACAATGATTATGTCATTCCTGCCAGGGACACTGATTGTCATTCCTGCCAGGGACAATAATTGTCATTCCTGCCAGGGACAATGATTATGTCATTCCTGCCAGGGACAATGATTGTCATTCCTGCCAGGGACAATGATTGTGTCATTCCTTCCAGGAACAATGATTGTCATTCATGCCAGGGACAATGATTGTCATTCCTCCCAGGGACAATGATTGTCATTCCTGCCAGGGACAATGATTGTCATTCCTGCCAGGGACAATGATTATGTCATTCCTGCCAGGGACAATAATTGTCATTCCTGCCAGGGACAATGATTATGTCATTCCTCCCAGGGACAATGATTATGTCATTCCTGCCAGGGACAATGATTATGTCATTCCTGCCAGGGACAATGATTATGTCATTCCTGCCAGGGACAATGATTATGTCATTTCTGCCAGGGACAATGATTATGTCATTCCTGCCAGGGACAATGATTATGTCATTCCTGCCAGGGACAATGATTATGTCATTCCTGCCAGGGACAATGATTGTCATTCCTGCCAGGGACAATGATTGTCATTCCTGCCAGGGACAATGATTGTCATTCCTGCCAGGGACAATGATTGTCATTCCTGTCAGGACAATGATTGTCATTCCGCCAGGGACATGATTGTCATTCCGCGGACAATGTTTTGTCATTCCTGCCAGGACAATGATTGTCATTCCTGCCAGGGACAATGATTGTCATTCCTGCCAGGGACAATGGGTGCATTCCCGGGGACAATGTTCATTCTGCAGGACGGATTTCATCCTGGGGCAATGTTTTGTCATTCCTGCCAGGGACAATGTTTTGTCATTCCTGCCAGGGACAATGATTAGGGGCTTCCCCTGCCAGGGACAATGATTGTCATTCCTGCCAGGGACAATGATTGTCATTACCCCGGAAATGTCATTCCTGCCAGGGACAATGATTTCATTCCTCCCAGAGACAATGACTGTCATTCCTGCCGGGACAATGATTGTCATTCCTGTCAGGGACAATGATTTGTCATTCCTGCCAGGGCAATGATTATGTCATTCCTGTCGGGACAATGATTATGCTTCCTCCAGGGACAATGATTATGTCATTCCTGCCAGGGACAATGATTATGTCATTCTTGCCGGGACAATGATTTGTCATTCCTCCGGGACAATGATTATGTCATTCCTTCCAGGGAAAAATTGTCTTCCTTCCAGGGACAATGATTTCTTCCTTCCAGGGACAATATTATGTCATTCCTGCCAGTGACAATGATTGTATCATTCCTGCCAGGGACAATGATTGTCATTCCTTCAGGGACAGATTGTCATTCCTTCCAGGGACAGTGATTTGTTTCCTTCCAGGGACAATGATTCTCATTCCTTCCAGGGACAATGGGGTATGTCATTCCTTCCAGGGACAATGATTATGTCATTTTTTTCCAGAGACAATGATTATGTCATTCCTTCCAGAGACAATGATATGTCATTCCTTCCAGGGACAATGATTATGTCATTCCTTCCAGGGACAATGATTTGTCATTCCTGCCAGGGACAACTATTATGTCATTCCTTCCAGAGACAATGATTATGTCATTCCTTCCAGAACAATGATTATGTCATTCCTTCCAGGGACAATGATTATGTCATTCCTTCCAGGGACAATGATTATGTCATTCCTTCCAGAGACAATGATTATGTCATTCCTTCCAGAGAAAAATGATTATGTCATTCCTTCCAGGGACAATGATTGTCATTCCTGCCAGGGACAATAATTGTCATTCCTGCCAGGGACAATGATTATGTCATTCCTGCCAGGGACAATGATTGTCATTCCTGCAGGGACAAGGGTTTGTCATTCCTGCCAGGGCAATGATTGTCATTCCGCCAGGGACAATGATTATGTCATTCCTCCAGGGACACTGATTGTCATTCCGCCAGGGACAATAATTGTCTTTTCCTGCGGGGACAATGATTATGTCATTCCTGCCAGGGAAATGATTGTCATTCCTGCCAGGGACAATGATGTGTCATTCCTTCCAGGAACAATGATTGTCATTCATGCCAGGGACAATGATTGTCATTCCTCCCAGGGACAATGATTGTCATTCCTTAGGGACAATGATTATGTCATTCCTTCCAGGACAATGATTATGTCATTCCTCCCAGGGACAATGATTATACATACATACATATAAACTGTACATATATAACATATATAACTGGAGATGGGAAAAAGGGAGCTGAATATTTTATATATTTCTGTCAGAGGTTCTCCTTAGACTGAAAGGTGTAAATGTGTACAAACTTATGTCTATTTATTCATGGAACATTCTAGTTCAGGATAGAATAAATCATTTACAATTAAGACCACAGTTTGTAAGGAGACGAAAATGCGACTCGTGACTATTAATAATAATAATAATATCTTTATTTACTAAAAGTACATGTACACGAACTACTATTAGAAAGCCGAACCATACCACGGGTGGGGTTGGGAAACCCCGATCAGAGTCTCAAAACTCCTGACCGTCGCGTTAGCCACTGGGCCACTCTCTGACCGCGGGTTCGACCCCACCTGTGGTATGTTTTTTATATATATATATATATATATATATATATATATATATATATATATATATATATATATATATATATATATATATATATATATATATATATACAGTGGTACCCCCGATTACGATATTTTTTCTTCCAAATGCTGTTCCAAGTCCATTCCGGAATTTTCCCCAAAAATTATGAAAATAGACTAGTCCTTTTAGACCCCCAAAATTTCACTTAAAAGCATTTTAAAAAAAAAAACTTACATAAAGGGTGAGTTTGGGGAATCGTAAGTCGGGTTACCTGTATATATATTTTATAAATTATATAATATATATATATATATATATATATATATATATATTTATATATATAAATTTTTAATATAATATATATATTATATAATATATATATATTTATATATATATTATATAATATATATATATATATTATATAATACAGTGGTACCTCAAGTTACGATGGTCCCCAAAATGGTCCTTTATGTAAGTTTATTTTTTAAATTTGTTTTTTGTAAGTTTTTTTGGGGGGGTGTAAAATGACTGGTCTATTTTATTATTCCTTATGGGGATAAATTCTTTTTGGTAAAGGAATAAAACCATTCTCAACCGAAAAAAATATAACTGATTCCCTTTATATATATATATATTTTTTTTTTTAATTGCAAGTCATATCTGTCTGCTATTATTTTGATTTGTTCACTAAGTAGCCACAAATTGTTGACAACCCTGCACAGTTCTGATGTGTTAGTGTGTTCAAGTGTTATTTTAATACTTGCCAGTGTCAGTTTTATTTTGCTTGAATTCAAGAACTTGTGACTAGACACTTACATTTTCTCCAGTGTCTCAATTTAATTTTTCTCCATATTATTTCTTTGTGCATTCTGTTAATGTTTATGCCCTGTCATTGAGTGCATTATAGTTCCTGCCCTTGAATTCCCAGGAACCTGATTAATTGCCATTATTGCAATACTTACCTGTGAAATTTCATACTTTTGAACCAAATTTACTTGTCATTTTTTTTCTTGTGTCAGTGTACACTCTTTTTGCCACCTGTAACTTTTTGCATTTTACTCATTGCCTTTTTGTGTAAATTCAGTACTTCTTGATACAGTAAATTTTGTGACTGTTTTAGTACCATTGAAGATTGATATTATAAATTGTTTTGTCACCTTACCTTGCTGCAAGTGAATTCATATTTTCTTTGCCATACCTAATTGCAACTGCCAGCACCTGCAACATTTTGCTGTGTGTTGAGCAAGCCTGCCTGCAGTACAGTGTGTGTAATCCCAGTTTTCATTTTAATTTAAACTTTTGTTAATTCCGTTACCTGTTACAGTTCATTCATTTTCATCAATTTTCTTGCCAGTTATCTCTGCTTTTGTTCTGTGAACACCCCAGCAATTAATTCACTTGTATCCAATATTTACTGAGTTTCAGTGAGTACCATTCCTTTTTTGACGTAATTCACGCATTTGTTAACAAATAAGCAGTTTTCGAGTAACACCGTGTTGTGTCCTCTCTGACTCTGTGTTGAGTTCTAGCCGTTTGCATATCAATTCTTGCTTTGATCCCTTTCCCTTTCTCCGTGACTTATTTCGTGCTTGTAACTGAGCTATGACTCAGACACGCAGTGGCCGTCCAGTGCCCAAGCTTCTGCCACAGATGGCACTGATGCCTCTCCGTTAGGTCCCATCGGGGAGGCCTGCCCAACGGTTGGCCAGGTAGTAGCCCATATCGCGGCCACGAATGGCAATTCATGTCATTCCGCCAGTCCCTTTTGTTCGATGGTCGCGCCAGTATGTTGGAGACTTGGTTCCAAATCGGTCGAGACGACAGTTAAGGGACGAACCGATAACCCCACTGAAGCGCACTTTGTTAACGCTGCTGTGGTGGCTGTGGACAAATCCTCAAGTGTTATCACTTCCTTCTTAGACTTGGTGGAAGTGCGTGATTTGAAGTCATGGCCCAAGCTTAAGGGAAGCATTCTGTAATTACTTCCAGCGCAGGCATCAGCGCCATTACCTTGACATTATCACTAGCGTCTTGAATGAGTGCCAATCCCCGGATGAAACCCCTTGCTTGCATCTGTTGTTTCACGAGCATCGTTAGATTTTATTGACATTATGCTGATAGCAAGTGGGTCATTGGTGACGGTAGTATAAAACTTTAGACATCATCCCCATGATCGTCGGAGGCGTCATGCGGAGAGATGCCCCACTCCATCTCCATGATAGGATTGACGATTAGGGCTCGGCCCCAGGAACACATCCTGGGCGCCTTTAATGCCATCGATAAAATTAAACCGCTGGGCGAGAAAGACATGGCTTGTCGCCTTGCTGGTACTCCTTGCAAGTCCTCAATCATCAACTCTTGTGTGCCGCCGGTGCAACCCTGTCACTTTTGCTGCAGCCGTCCAGCAATCAGCACACAAGGCTAGGACGAACAACAAACCTCAGACCAAGCCGAATCAAATGGCAGGTCAGGTTATGACAGGTGGGCTAGCTAGAAGACTTTGCCAAGTCTCCTCCATCTAAGTCCAAGCGTCATAAGCGCACACCGCCGTCAGCACCACCCGCAAACGCGTGGTTACCTGTTTTAACTGCGGTAAAAGAGATCATTACTGTTCTTGAGTGTTATAAACCTCAGCCCCATGCCATGATAATCACCGTCCCCATGCGCAGCACCGTGGAAGCGATTGTGTTTACCACCATACATCCAGTCATACCTCCAGTGAGTGCCACAAGTTGCGCAGCATCTTGTCGGCGCACCACGGCAAGCGCTCCCGCCGGAGCCCCCCAGTAGTTCGGGGGAAGAGACGCGCCAGAAAAATCATGCAAAGAGATAGTCACCCTGTCGGAGTCGTTGTATTCCGTCCCTGTCCGAATGCATTCGCCACCCTGGGCAGCGACACGCCTGCCGACAGCATGGAAACAGAGAGCCTCGATGCTGGTGTCGAGACTCGAACCGTACCTTCCAGGACGTCGAGTCGCTCACCAGCGCCGAGCCTCTAGCAGCAGAGACTCCGGAGACCTAGTCAGCCCGTCATGACTTCACGTTCGGTATGACAGCCCGTGTGGACGTCTCGTTGAGTCCACACTTCATCGGAAGCCTATTCAGCTTTTCCTTGATACAGGTTCGGTGGTTAACATTGTCCGTTCCACCTTCTTCCGTGACATTGGTCTCCATGCAGCCATGCTGACCGAGCCGTCTGCTATTCAGACATTGCGAGGCGTTTCAGGTAGCCCTCTCACGGTCCGTGGTTGTACAACCTTAGAATTTGCGATCCATGATCACAAGTCGTCAGGAAAGTTCTTAGTTGTTGATGACATCGTCTTCCCAGGCGATTTGCTCATCGGTTTCAAGACCATGGCAGACCTTAAGATCCGTTTAGATCCAGCTAAGTGGAAAGTGGATTTTGACGGAGTGGACGCGCCCTTCTGGGGTGTACGCTTGGGTTCCACTACCTGCCACTCCGTCTCTGAGTACATCCAGTGCTTGGAATCATTTGAAACCCGTGATTTCCGTCGCACATCCTCCATGAGGTCGGCCTCTTGTCCTGACCAACCTCATAAGAGAGCTCGTATTTTGTCACCTCCTGACCATCAGCGCTCAGTTATCAGTGAAACCCAGTCTGGGGACGCCCATTCTGACCATCACTCTAACTCTCGTGCTGTTGTAGAGGATGACACTTGTCATCCTCATGACTCGTGTCATGGCATCAGGGAGCAGAGTTACTGCCTGTACAAGGTATGACGTCACCTTGTCAGCTAATTCGCTCACTCCTGTTACAGTGTATGTGACAAGAACTTTCGAAGGAGATCACGTGCTAGTCGACAACGACACGTGCAAAGTCAAGGGCTTTTCTTTACAGGTGAGAAAGTTGCAGTCATATTTTGACGTATTTTGTGTTTTAATATGACTCTCGAAATCGTAATGACATGATTGCAAACAAACCATAGGACGGGTGGGGATCGAAACCGCGGTCAGAGAGTCTTATAACTCGGTCTGGAGTTTTGAGACACTGACCGCGGGTTCGAACCCCACCCGTGATATGGTTTGTTTCAATAATTTCATTATTGGGCAGAAAATTACTTGACTCCTTGGGAAGTATTGTATGAATAAGAGGCATTGCCAAGCGGAAAATAAACACCATGAACAAAATCCTGGTTTGTGAGGTAAATATCTCCTTAATATTTAATGGTTAGTTGTAATGTGTAGATAATATTTTCCCCACCATTACTGTAATATTGTCAGGCACCGACTTGACGTGGTAGAACCAATCTTGTATTACCAAACTTTTCCCAGCTTCACTATGCCTTTAGACGAGAACACTGAAGTTGTAGAGGAGTGTGGAAGAGGTGCAGCAATCTTGCTACTTGCAGAAGTGAGGCAAAACTGAGGCCTATGTGAGGGAGAACCAACAATGTCAGAGGGAAGGACCCTAATGCAAATGTCACTGACTTTTTTTTGGTTATCCTATGTTCTCTACACATGTGTTGCTATGTATGATAATCTATGTAACTGTGTATACCTGAATAAAATAACTAATTCCTGGTGATTAGTGTTTCGATAAAGTAACACCTGAGGTGGTAGAAAACATTATGGCACATGAGACTAACTTAGATCACCTACCTTAAAAAAATGACCCTATCTTATAAAAGAGAAGAGCAGTGCTGAGCCGAGGTACTTCCACCACCCACTACACTCTTACAGATGAGATTTTGTTCGCATTTTTAACCCCGGAGGGTTAGCCACCCAGGATAACCCAAGAAAGTCAGTGTCATTGAGGACTGTCTCATATTTCCATTGTGGTCCTCAATCTTGTCCCCCAGGATGCGACCCACACCAGTCGACTAACACCCAGGCACCTACTTGCTGCTAGGTGAACAGGACAACAGGTTTAACCCTTTCAGGGTTTTTGACGTACTAGTACGGCTTACGCGCCAGGGCGTTTGACGTACTAGTACGCATAAATTCTAGCGGCTTCAAATCGAGCGGGAAATCGCTGGTAGGCCTACATGTGAGAGAATGGGTCTGCGTGGTCAGTGTGCGCGTAGGAAAAATCGGGAGCCAGTGGTGCATTGGGAACACCATTTCAGTCCGCCTTGTCCACCATGAATCGCAGCAAGAAACACCTTACTCCTCGGCGAATTGGGACATTATTATTCCCCAGTGACAGTTCTAACAGTGATGGGGTGTCAGTGATGGTGACTTTCAAGGTTTTGACACGGTTGTGCCTGAAAATAATGACGATAATACCGGTAATAGTGAAGAAAACCCAGACGACCCACAACCTTCCACCTCTGGTGCTGTGCCGTCTTGTTCACGTTCAATTGTACCAGAATGAAAGAGGAAATTGTTATTTACTCATACCCAGGACTCAGATGTGAGCAATGGTGATGATAGTGATAGTGATTTTGAACTCCAAGCTCTTCAAAACAGTTCCAGTAGCGAGTGAAGTGGAATATTCACCAGTGAAGGCCAGTATATACGACGGTATATGCGCTCTGGTAGTGTGCCATATGCTCTTCCAAGGGTTAGGAGTACATCTAGGAGTACATCCGTGGGGGTACAACAGGCACAGATAGTGAAAACGAAGATGATAGTGCTGCAATTGGTATGAGAAATGTGCATGCATCTGGTGGTGGTAGTGGTGGTGCCAGGCGGGAGGCACCAGCAGTGGACCATGTGCCACCCACGCCGCTGACTCAGCTCAGCTACAACAAAGGCCACTCTCACCCACCCACCCACCACACCAACCTTCACAACCACAACCTCCACAACCACCTGTCAATATCCAGTACCCACCAGCAGACCGCCAATGGGATTGGCAGGGAGCTCAGAATTTTATTCCCAATCCCCATCAGTTTGATGAAAGCCAAAGTGGAATACCCATCTTGTCCACTTGGGAACAATGCCACTGAACTGGAATGCTTTGAATTATTCTTTGATGAACCCTGATGGATATTATTGTCAGGAAAAGCAACAGATACTTCGATTACACCATGGCAAACACATACTTTCACCAGGATCACGTCTACACCAGTGGAAAGAAACAACTGTGGCTGAGATGTATCTTTCTTTGCCACAATAATGCTTATGCCGCATGTTTATAAGCACAGTGTCAAATCATACTGGTCGACAGACCGCCTGATTTCAACCCCAGGTTTCAGTGATATTATACCAGTGAATCGATTTGTGCTTCTGTTACGCATGTTACATTTATCAGACAAAACCAGGCCTGACAGAAACGACAGGTTATATAAGATTAGGAATGTGTTTGTGTACCTGAAACAGAAATTCAATATGTATTTTTATCCCTTCAGGAAGCTTGTTATTGATGAGTCTTTGATTTTATTCAAAGGTAGACTGTCGTTCAAGCAGTATATACCAAGCAAGAGGAAACGCTTTGGTATAAAGTTGTTTGTACTTTGTGATTGCTACAGTGGTCTTGTATTGGATATTATTGTGTACACTGGAGGTAATACATTGCAAGATACCAGGAAGTTATTGGGTATCTCTGGTGATGTGGTTAGAACAATGATGGAACCATATCTTGGTAAGGGCATATATTATATACTGATAACTGGTACACAAGCCCTTTACTCAGTGATTTTTTGCGAGTGAACATGACAGATGTGTGTGGTACAGTGCGTGCAAATCGTAAGCATATGCCCAGGTTTGATGCAGGCAGTCATAGAGGTGAGGTTCAGGCATTTTCTGCCAATGACATCATGGCATTTCGGTGGCAAGACAAACGAGATGTCACACTGTTGTCATCAGTTCACCCTAATGAAATGGCAGACACTGGCAGGGTGAATAGAGAGACCGATGAACCCATTCTAAAACCTGCAGCTGTGATGGACTACACTCTCAATATGCGTTCAGTGGACAAATGTGACATGCAGATTGGGTTTGCTGATTGCGTTCGTAAGAGTTATAAGTGGTACATAAAACTCTTTTTCCATATTCTGGACATTTCAATGCTCAATGCTTATAATATGTATAAGCTGAAGACCAGAAACAAACCACCATATGGTGAATTTTGTTTGTCTGTGGTCAGACAAATAATATTCAAGTACCAAGTAATAGCACCTGCAATAGAACACCGCCCACGAAATTATGAACAAATACCCTCTCGTCTGAGGCCTGGTGATCACTACCTAATGAAACTGCCTGCTACTGCTTGCAAGACAAAGGCTCAGAAGAGGTGCCATGTCTGTGCACATACAAAAACGTCCTCAACAACGCAGAGACACTCGTTTTATGTGCGAGGAGTGTAAAGTACCATTGTGCATGACACCATGTTTCAAAGAGTTCCACAAGCTCCACAACTTCTAGGAACATGTCCAGTGACTGTATATATGTATATATATGATAGAAAAATAGTAATAAACAATCTTTGACATTGTTACTTTTTGTAAACATGTTTTGTAAACAATGTAATGAAAACAAAGTTTGTGTAGTATGTGAGGTAAATAACGAGTGAATATTTGAAAACAGCACTTATATTGGTCTCGAGACCATAAAAGTTATTTGAAAAAGAAAAAAGAAAAAGAAAAAAAAACTCAAAAAATAAAAGAAAAATTACTGGCCGACCGGCAGTCACCGATGTTGCCGTACATGCCTCATTTTCTCTCAACTTCAATCATCTATATCTCGGTAAGTATTGATCGCAGAAATGTTTTTAGCCTATTAGATTTAGAAAAAAAACTATTATTTCATAAGAAAAATAATTTTTTTTTTTTTAAATTTCTCGACCCTGAGAGAGTTAAGAATTGAGGCCTCGACCCTGAAAGGGTTAAGGAAACGCATCAAAATGTTTCCACCCCACTGGGAATCGAACCCAGGTCCTCCGCGTGTGAAGTGAAAGCTTTGCCAGCCAGGCCACGGGGCTTGTAAATAATATATCTTTATTTACTGAAAGTACATGTACATGGTATACAGGCCTAGTTGACACCATTGACATACTACTACGTATATAGAAAGCCGCTTATGCTGAGCATTTCGGGCAGATTAGGTGAATTTTGTCCCAGGATGCGACCCACACCAGTCCACTAACACCCAGGTACCCATTTTACACTGGGTAGTGGTGGACCTGTTTTGTATGGGCCAGTAGGCCTTCTGCTGTGTTCCTCCATTCTTATGTTCTGGAACTCCTAATTCTGATCAACGTGGGTGGCACTTGCTAGCCAACAAGGCCCCTGAAGACAGTCAGGAAGTGCATATTTTTCCTCCCCACTTTCCTCTTCTATAGCTGGGCCAAGCTATAGGCATAGATAAGAGAACGATTATCTTAGTGTAAATTATCTAGTATAACCCAGTGGAAAAAGTGACTTATGTTTTTTTTTTTTTATCAACACATCGGCCGATTCCCACCAAGGCAGGGTGGCCCGAAAAAGAAAAACTTTCATCATCATTCACTCCATCACTGTCTTGCCAGAAGGGTGCTTTACACTACAGTTATAAAACTGCAACATTAACACCCCTCCTTCAGAGTGCCGGCACTGTACTTCCCATCTCCAGAACTCAAGTAATTTACATTAGGTATGATACAGGTACTTATGTACCTGCACAGTGACATGCTGAGTGTCTTCCCAAATGATGCAGTTTACCAGAAGGTAGCAAGACATCTGGTAATTCCCAGGGATCATAAGGCTCAAAATTAAAATATTAAGATTGAAGTTCAGTGCCAAATGTGCAGAGGACTCTTATTCCAAGGTAGCAGTAATTACTGTTAATGCTGTGCATGTTTCCTTAACCTGCCCTTGCTTCACCTAGCAGTAAGCAGGTACCTGGGTGTTAGTTGACTGATGTGGGTCACATCCTGAGAGAGAAGATAAGCCCTTGATGCATGGACTTTTTTTGCAGTTATCCTGGGCTGCTAACCCCTCTAGGTTAAAATTCAAACAAGAATCTCACTGAATCTCAGGGTATGCAAGAGGCAATGATACTGTGGAGCAAGATCTGGGTGCTAGCATGGAGGGTTCACGCAATGATGATAATGTAGTGGCCAGAGAAAAGGAAGCTATGAAGTTATTGTCTTAATGTGGCACAGGTCGGTACACAAAATTGTCAATTAACATTAAATTGGATTAGTAAGAATTTAAAAATTCTATACTAGGACTATTTGGTTTGGTATTTCAGATACTGTAAACAATGTATAGTATGTATATGAAAGTCTATGTACATAGTATATTATACACTTGTATATTTACATCAGTTTTTACGAAATTGGCACCTGCTAGTATGTATATGTAGGAAGCTCTTGTTATGCGAGCATTTCAGGCAAGATAAAATATAGGTGTTGATAAAATATAGATGTTCAATTTAAGCTTTCTGAATTTTTTATATATGAAATTCAGTAGTGTCTTCAGTGACTTTCTCTTGAGCTAATGGCACCTTTTGTACTGTCAGTTTAATCTTATGTAAACTAGATTTCTTCTCTTGCTTGACGATGAGAGTTCTTAATGTTTCCTGAAAGTTCAATTTTTCCTTCTGCCTTACAAGATTTACAAATTCTGTACTAACCTAAGTTCTTGCTAGAGCTTTTAAGTACTCTAGACGTGTGTTAAATAAATAGGGAACTAATTTACTGTATCGTGTACTTGTTTAACACTGCAGGTGGACATTCTTTTCTGGGGTTACTGGGCTTTTTCTTTTAATGCCACTAGGACCAGCTTGAGAGTCACTGGAACTCACGCTCACAAAAAATCTGTCCAAGGAGCTCTGTGTCTGGCGATTCTTTAAAACATCCCTGAAATGGGACACCACAATGTCATTGTACAGGTTGCCAGCATGGCCTGCAACAGCTTGGTTAGGGTGATATTCATCCATAAAGCCTTGCATATCAGTCCATTGTGCAATGATCACCTTCAGTTCTACTGTATTTCTGACACTCTTTACTACAGGGCTGGCACTAGGAGCTTTCTTTACCATACACATTGTCATTATTCCAGTGTTTTTAGTGCTTGCAACTGGTAAATAAGCCACCATGGGCCCCAAGAAAGCTCCTAGGGCCAAGCCTGTGGTAAAGAATGTCAGGCTCTATGGCAAATCCCATTCAACCATCTCTTCCATTTTGGCCAAGAGAAAGGAAATCAAGGATACTGTTGTTGCGAAAGGTGCAAGTATGGTCACAAAACAGAGATCTCAAGTGCTAGAACAAGTGGAAACTTTGTTGTTGGTGTGGATCAACGAGAAACAGTTAGCAGGAGATAGTGTTACGCAGGCAATAATACAGTAGAACGTCATTTAGCACGATAGTTACGTTCCTGAAAAAGTCGTGTTAGATAATTTCGTCTTAAATAATTAACAGAACTTATGGGAAAAATAGGGTTACGTGTTTGAGAGTCCCCAAAAAGCCAAACAAGTGTTTTTAGACCAACATATCTTGCAAAAATTGAAGGCGAATATGTAATTTTAGTTCATTGTCATGATCTATTACTGGTTAAGACTACAAATGCAATAGAAATAATAGTATTTCTTACCTTAAATTGTGGGTAATGATGTTTGTGGATGGTAGTGAAGAGTGGATATGGATGGTGTGGCCCTACTGAGCTGAGGTGGATATGTAATTGTAGTGCATTGTCATGATCTATTACTGCTTAAGACTACAAATGCAATAGAAATAATAGTATTTCTTACCTTAAATTGTGGGTAATGATGTTTGTGGATGGTAGTGAAGAGTGGATATGGATGGTGTGGCCCTACTGGGCTGAGGTGGATAGTAGTTCTTGAACTGAAGTCGATGGTTGAACTGAGTGTCTAACTTTAAGTCAGTCAAGCTATTCAGTAAGTCAGTCAAGTCATTCAGTAAGTCAGTCAAGTCATTCAGTAAGTCAGTCAAGTCATTCAGTAAGTCAGTCAAGTCATTCAGTAAGTCAGTCAAGTCATTCAGTAGGTCAGTCAAGTCATTCAGTAAGTCAGTCAAGTCATTCAGTAAGTCAGTCAAGTCATTCAGTAAGTCAGTCAAGTCATTCAGTAAGTCAGTCAAGTCATTCAGTAAGTCAGTCAAGTCATTCAGTAAGTCAGTCAAGTCATTCAGTAAGTCAGTCAAGTCATTCAGTAAGTCAGTCAAGTCATTCAGTCAGTCAGTCAAGTCATTCAGTCAGTCAGTCAAGTCATTCAGTCAGTCAGTCAAGTCATTCAGTCAGTCAGTCAAGTCATTCAGTCAGTCAGTCAAGTCATTCAGTCAGTCAGTCAAGTCATTCAGTCAGTCAGTCAAGTCATTCAGTCAGTCAGTCAGTCAGTCAGTCAAGTTAGTCAGTCACTCAGTCAGTCATTCAGTCAGTCAAGTCAGTCAGTCAGTCAAGTCAGTCAGTCACACAAACTTATGTTTACATCTTTTTATGTGTACAAAAATAACACTTCATTACGGCCACGGGTTATTCTTGTCTAATATCTTTGTTTTTTTTCGTTAATTCCCAAAATCAAACACAATTCCCATTTTATTCTTCACCCAAAAACAGCTGGCCTTTAGCCCGGGCCTTAAAGCGTATGGGAAAAACTACGAATGCTGGG
>WNWK01026162.1:0-27707 GCA_009830355.1 Cherax destructor
GTCTAAATCTTCCTGAAGTTCTATGACATCTATGTTTGAATCAATTATCCTACCTATCTTCGTGTCGTCGGCGAATTTGCTCATATCACTAGTAATTCCCTCGTCAAGGTCATTGATATATATTATAAATAACAATGGGCCTAAGACTGATCCCTGTGGAACACCACTTGTTACAAGTCCCCATTCGGATTTAACCCCATTTATGCACACTCTCTGCTTCCTATTGGCGAGCCATGACTCGATCCATGACAACACTTTTCCCCCAATGCCATGAGCTGCCACTTTCTTTAACAGTCTCTGGTGCGGTACTCTATCAAAAGCCTTACTAAAGTCTAAATAAACAATATCGAATTCTTTATCGTGATCAACAGCCTCAAAAGCTTTAGTGAAGAAGGTTAATAAATTAGATAGGCAGGAACGGCCCCTCGTGAATCCATGCTGAGTATCATTAATCAAATTATGTTTATCCAGATGGTTTCTTATAAAATCAGCTATAACTGACTCTAGTAATTTGCCTACAATTGAGGTCAGGCTTATTGGGCGGTAATTTGACGGTAGTGACTTGTCCCCTGCTTTAAAAATAGGAATTACATTAGCCATTTTCCACATATCAGACACTACACCAGTTTGAAGAGATAAATTAAAAATGTTGGATATTGGTTCACAGAGTTCCATTTTGCATTCCTTAAGAACCCTTGCAAAAAGCTCATCAGGACCCAGCGATTTATTTTGTTTCAGTCGGTCTAGTTGTTTCATAACCATTTCGCTAGTGACTGTGATATTACATAATTTATCTTCTTCTGGGCCTCTGTAAAAATTAATTACTGGTATATTATTAATGTCTTCCTGTGTGAAAACCGAGAGAAAATAATTATTAAAAATAGAGCAGGTGTATGGAATAGGAGGTAGGTTACTGAAAGCAGTGCAGAGCTTTTATGAGGATAGTGAGGCTCAGGTTAGAGTGTGTAGGAGGGAGGGGGACTATTTCCCAGTAAAAGTGGGCCTTAGACAAGGATGTGTGATGTCACCGTGGTTGTTCAATATATTTATAGATGGGGTTGTAAGAGAAGTGAATGCGAGAGTCTTGGCAAGAGGTGTGGGGTTAAAAGATAAAGAATCAAATATAAAGTGGGAGTTGTCACAGTTGCTTTTTGCTGATGACACTGTGCTTTTGGGAGATTCTGAAGAGAAGTTGCAGAGGTTGGTGGATGAATTTGGTAGGGTATGTAAAAGAAGAAAATTGAAAGTGAATATAGGAAAGAGTAAGGTGATGAGGATAACAAAAAGATTAGGTGACGAAAGATTGGATATCAGATTGGAGGAAGAGAGTATGGAGGAGGTGAATGTATTCAGACATTTGGGAGTGGACATGTTAGCAGATGGGTCTATGAAGGATGAGGTGAATCATAGAATTGATGTGGGGAAAAGGGTGAGTGGTGCACTTCGGAGTCTGTGGAGACAAAGAACCTTGTCCATAGAAGTAAAGAGAGGAATGTATGAAAGTATAGTTATACCAACGCTCTTATATGGGTGTGAAGCATGGGTGATGAATGTTTCAACGAGGAGAAGGCTGGAGGCAGTGGAGATGTCATATCTGAGGTCAATGTGTGGTGTGAATATAATGCAGAGAATTCGGATTTTGGAAATTAGGAGGAGGTGTGGGATTACCAAAACTATTATCCAGAGGGCTGAGGAGGGGTTGTTGAGGTGGTTCGGACATGTAGAGAGAATGGAACGAAACAGAATGACTTCGAATGTATAAATCTGTAGTGGAGGGAAGGCGGGGTAGGGGTCGGCCTAGGAAAGGCTGGAGGGAGGGGGTAAAGGAGTTTTTGTGTGCGAGGGGCTTGGATTTCCAGCAAGCATGCGTGAGCGTATTTGATAGGAGTGAATGGAGACAAATGGTTTTTAATACTTGACGTGCTGTTGGAGTGTGAGCAAAGTAACATTTATGAAGGGATTCAGGGAAACCGGCAGGCCGGACTTGAGTCCTGGAGATGGGAAGTACAGTGTCTGCACTCTGAAGGAGGGGTGTTAATGTTGCAGTTTTATAACTGTAGTGTAAAACACCCCTCTGGCAAGACAGTGATGGAGTGAATGATGATAAAAGTTTTTATTTTTCGGGCCACCCTGCCTTGGTGGGAATCGGCCGATGTGTTAATAAATAAATTAAAAAAAAAGAGCACCTATCATTCTCCTTGTTAGTAAGATGCCCAGTTATTTTTTAAGGGGACCTATCTTATCTCTAACTTTTGTTCTATAAACCTGGAAAAAACTTTTTGGGTTAGTTTTTGAATCCCTAGCAACTTTAATTTCATAGTCCCATTTAGCTTTTCTTATCCCCTTTTTAACGTCCCTCTTAATGTCAGTATACTGATTTAAAAGATGACCCTCACCTCTTTTTATGCGCCTATAAATTCCTTTCTTCTGCCCTAAAAGATATTTGAGCCTATTATTCATCCATTTTGGGTCATTTCTACTTGATCTAATTTCTTTATACGGGATAAATGTTCTTTGGGCAGCATGTATAGTGTTAAGAAAGCTGTCATATTGATAGCTCTCTTCGTTACCCCAGTCCACAGTTGATAAGTGTTCTCTAAGCCCATTATAATCTGCTAAGCGAAAGTCTGGGACTGTTACTGAGGTTTCCCTACTATCATACTTCCATTCAATGTTAAAAGTAATTGACTTGTGGTCGCTTGTGCAGAGTTCCTCTGTAATTTCTAAATTAATAAGAAGGGTTTCCTTGTTTGTAAAAAGGTTCTCATTATCCATCCCATCATTTTCCTAGCTCTCAGTTTTTACACAGGAAGATACTAGCGATATTCCAGAAATAATAAATTATGTAGAACAGGACGATAGTAAACTATACACGATTAGGGTCACAAGTGACATGGTCCTTAGACAAATAGATAAATTAAAACCTAACAAATCCCCAGGCCCTGATGAACTGTATGCAAGGGTTCTAAAGGAATGTAAAGAGGAGCTTAGCAAACCTATGGCTAATCTTTTCAACATATCACTGCAAACTGGCATGGTGCCAGATAAGTGGAAAATTGCAAATGTAATACCTATTTTCAAAGCAGGAGACAGGTCCTTAGCTTCGAACTATAGACCAATAAGCCTAACCTCCATAGTGGGAAAATTTATGGAATCAATAATAGCCGAGGCAATTCGTAGCCATCTTGAAAAGCATAAATTAATCAATGAATCTCAGCACGGTTTTACAAAGGGCGTTCCTGCCTTACAAATTTAATAACTTTTTCACTAAGGTATTTGAGGAGGTAGATCATGGTAATGAATATGATGTTGTGTATATGGACTTCAGTAAGGCTTTTGATAGAGTCCCACATCAGAGACTATTGAGGAAAATTAAGGCACACGGAATAGGAGGAGAAATTTTTTCCTGGATAGAAGCATGGTTGACAAATAGGCAGCAGAGAGTTTGCATAAATGGGGAGAAATCAGAGTGGGGAAGTGTCACAAGCGGTGTTCCACAGGGGTCAGTATTGGGCCCCTTGTTGTTCACAATCTACATAAACGACATAGATGAGGGAATAAATAGCGACATAAGCAAGTTTGCCGATGACACCAAAATAGGCCGTCCAATTCATTCAAATGAGGACATTAGAGCACTCCAGGAAGATTTGAATAGACTGATGCATTGGTCGGAGAAGTGGCAGATGCAGTTTAATATAGATAAATGCAAAGTTCTAAATATTGGACAGGACAATAACCATGCCACATATAAACTAAATAATGTAGATCTTAATACTACTGATTGCGAAAAGGATTTAGGAGTTCTGGTTAGCAGTAATCTAAAACCAAGACAGCAGTGCATAAGTGTTCGCAATAAAGCGAACAGAATCCTTGGCTTCATATCAAGAAGCATAAATAATAGGAGTCCTCAGGTTGTTCTTCAACTCTATATATCCTTGGTTAGGCCTCATCTAGATTATGCTGCACAGTTTTGGTCACCGTATTACAGAATGGATATAAATGCTCTGGAAAACGTACAAAGGAGGATGACTAAGTTGATTCCATGTATCAGAAATCTTCCCTATGAGGATAGACTTAGGGCCCTGAATCTGCACTCTCTAGAAAGACGTAGAATTAGGGGGGATATGATTGAGGTGTATAAATGGAAAACAGGAATAAATAAAGGTGATGTAAATAGCGTGCTAAAAATATCTAGTATTGACAGGACTCGCAGCAATGGCTTTAAGTTGGATAAATTCAGATTCAGGAAGGATATAGGAAAGCATTGGTTTGGTAATAGAGTTGTCGATGAGTGGAACAAACTCCCGAGTACAGTTATAGAGGCTAAAACGTTGTGTAGTTTTAAAAATAGGCTAGATAAATATATGAGTGGGTGCGGGTGGGTGTGAGTTGGACCTGACTAGTTTGTGCTACTAGGTCAGATGCCGTGCTCCTTCCTTAAGTGGATGTAACCTGACCTGGCTGGGTCGGGGCATTGGCTTAAGCCGGTGGGAGACTTGGACCTGCCTCGCATGGGCCAGTAGGCCTGCTGCAGTGTTCCTTCTTTCTTATGTTCTTATGTTCTTATTATCACTCCCAGGTCCTCCACATTACTTTTCCGCTCTATTGTGTGGTTGTAATTTGTTTTATACTCCGATACAGTTTTAATTTCCTCGAGTGTCCCATAGCGGAGTAATTTAGAATACAATTTTTTTAGCTAGCCTTATAAATAAATTTAGAATATTTCAGTTACACATTCAAATATGTAAATTAAGTCCTGAATTTACAATGACCTTTCAAACCATTATGAATTTTGTACGTCTATAAAACTAAAATTGTTAATTTTGGGAAAGATGAGAAGGAAGAGGAAAGGAAGAACAAGAAGGAAAAGAAGATGAAAAACAACGAAGAGGAATAGGAAGAGAAGGAAAAGGAGGAGGAGGTCAGATAACAGCCTCTAACTTGTAAAATGAATGGAACATTATTTCCTAATTCTTCGGTGTCTGTTGTTGTGTGTGTGTGTGTGTGTAGAGAGAGAGAGAGAGAGAGAGAGAGAGAGAGAGAGAGAGAGAGAGAGAGAGAGAGAGAGAGAGAGAGAGAGAGAGAAAGAGCAAATGAGCTGGTGTAGGTAACAGCACTTAGCTTGTAAATAAAGTTAGGAACCTTAACCTAACCTTGTAAAACTGTGTGTGAGAGAAAGAGAGAGAGAAAAAGAGATAGAGAGATACTACCATCATCTGGGTCTTAAGGTGAGGCCCAGATTGCGCGCCAATTGTTCCCGCGTTTTCCCTCTTAGCATTGTTGCCAACAGGCAGAAATCCACTGCGAATTTACATACCCAACAGATCATCCGGCAAACTGTTATTCAAATGAACTACTCTGGAAACCACCCACTCGTAAATGCTATTACAAATGTGTCAATACAGCAAAAATGTGTAGGAAAAACGCTGAAATATAAAATGCAATGCGCTCCCGTTGGCAATAACTCAGTGACGTAGCCATTGTTTACATTGTGGTGCGCGCCAAAAAAAAAAAATATCAGCTGGGAGAGATGGCGGAATGTCTGTATCTCTCCTCCAGCGGAGGTTATACATTTGCTTGTCAATACAATCAGTAAACAGTTTACTAATTTGGTTTGTGTACACTAACATCAATGGAAATAGTCACTTTGACTTTGTGTTATCCTGGGTGGTGATCTACACACATGCTGCTATGTATGATAATCTATGTAACTGTATTTATGTATACTTATAAAGAAAAACTTACTTACCTCTTTGCCTATTTGGTGATACATTTGTTTGTCAGTACAGTCAGGTTTAAATTGGAAAAAAAATAGATACAGGAAGGATATAGGAAAGCACTAAGAACATAAGAAAGGAGGAACACTGCAGTAGGCCTGTTGGCCCATACTAGGCAGGTTCTTCACAATCCATCCCACTAATAGAATATTTGCTCAACCAATTTTCAATGCTACCCAAGAAATAAGCTTTGATAATTCTATTTACTCATGCGCGAGTCCCACTCAAATCCAACCCTCTCACTCATGAATTTATCCAACCTAAATTTGAAACTACCCAAGGTCCTAGCTTCAATAACCCTACTAGGCAGACTGTTCCACTCATCAACTACCCTATTTCCAAACCAATACTTTCCTATATCCTTTCTAAATCTAAACTTATCTAACCTGAATCCATTATTGCGGGTTCTCTCTTGGAGAGATATCCTCAAGACCTTATTTATATCCCCTTTGTTAATACCCATTTTCTACTTGTATACCTTGATCATGTCTCCCCTCATTCTTCGTCTTACAAGTGAATGGTAATAGAGTTGTGGATGAGTGGAACAAACTTCCGAGTACTGTCACTGAAGCTTAAACCTTGTGTAGTTTTAAAAATTCTGTCTTTCAACACGTCGGTCGCCTACCACCGAGGCAGGGTGGCCACCGAGGCAGGGTGACCACCAAGGCAGGGTGACCACCGAGGCAGGGTTACCACCGAGGCAGGGTGGCCACCGAGGCAGGGTGACCACCGAGGCAGGGTGGCCACGAGGCAGGGTGACCACCGAGGCAGGGTGACCACCGAGGCAGGGTGACCACGAGGCAGGGTGGCCACCGAGGCAGGGTGACCACCGAGGCAGGGTGACCACCGAGGCAGGGTGGCCACCGAGGCAGGGTGACCACCGAGGCAGGGTGACCACCGAGGCAGGGTGACCACCGAGGCAGGGTGACCACCGAGGCAGGGTGACCACCGAGGCAGGGTGACCACCGAGGCAGGGTGACCACCGAGGCAGGGTGACCACCGAGGCAGGGTAGCCACCGATGCAGGGTGGCCACCGAGGCAGGGTGGCCACCGAGGCAGGGTGACCACCGAGGCAGGGTGGCCACCGAGGCAGGGTGGCCACCGAGGCAGGTTGGCCACCGAGGCAGAGTGGCCACCGAGGCAGGGTGGCCCCCAAGGCAGGGTGGCCACCGAGGCAGGGTGGCCCCCGAGGCAGGGTGGCCAACTAGGCAGGGTGGCCACCGAGGCAGGGTGGCCACCGAGGCAGGGTGGCCACCGAGGCAGTGTGGCCACCGAGGCAAGGTGGCCACCGAGGCAGGGTGGCCCAAAAGAAAAAAACGAAAGTTACTCTTTTTACATTTAGTAATATATACAGGAGAAAAGGTTACTAGCCCCTTGCTCCCGGCATTTTAGTCGCCTCTTACGACACGCATGGCTTACGGAGGAAGAATTCTGTTCCACTTCCCCATGGAGATAACATAAGAACATAAGAAAGAAGGAACACTGCAGAAAGCCTACTGGCCCATGCGAGGCAGGTCCAATCTCCCACCGGTTTAAGCCAATGCCCCGACCCAGCCAGGTCAGGTTACATTCACTTAAGGAAGGAGCACAGCATCTGACCTAGTAGCACAAGCTAGTCAGGACCAACTCACACCCACCCGCACCCACTCATATATTTATCTAGCCTATTTTTAAAAGTGCACAACGTTTTAGCCTCTATAACTGTACTCGGAAATTTGTTCCACTCATCGACAACTCTATTACCAAACCAATGCTTTAAGAACATAAGAACATAAGAAAGAAGGAACACTGCAGCAGGCCTACAGGCCCATGCGAGGCAGGTCCAAGTCTCCCACCGGCTTAAGCCAATGCCCCGACCCATCCAGGTCAGGTTACATTCACTTAAGGAAGGAGCATGGCATCTGACCTAGTAGCACAAGCTAGTCAGAACCAACTTACACCCACCCGCACCCACTCATATATTTATCTAGCCTATTTCTAAAACTACACAACGTTTTAGCCTCTATAACTGTACTCGGGAGTTTGTTCCACTCATCAACAACTCTATTACCAAACCAATGCTTTCCTATATCCTTCCTGAATCTGAATTTATCCAACTTAAAGCCATTGCTGCGAGTACTGTCAATACTAAATATTTTTAGCACGCTATTTACATCCCCTTTATTTATTCCTGTTTTCCATTTATACACCTCAATCATATCCCCCCTAATTCTACGCCTTTCTAGAGAGTGCAGATTCAGGGCCCTCAGTCTATCCTCATAGGCAAGATTTCTGATACATGGGATCAACTTAGTCATCCTCCTTTGTACGCTCTCCAGAGCATTTATATCCATTCTGTAATACGGTGACCAAAACTGTGCAGCATAATCTAGATGAGGCCTAACCAAGGATATATAGAGTTGAAGAACAACCTGAGGACTCCTATTATTTATGCTTCTTGATATGAAGCTAAGGATTCTGTTCGCTTTATTGCGAACACTTATGCACTGCTGTCTTGGTTTTAGATTACTGCTAACCAGAACTCCTAAATCCTTTTCGCAATCAGTAGTATTAAGATCTACATTATTTAGTTTATATGTGGCATAGTTATTGTCCTGTCCAATATTTAGAACTTTGCATTTATCTATATTAAACTGCATCTGCCACTTCTCCGACCACTGCATCAGTCTATTCAAATCTTCCTGAGTGCTCTAATGTCCTCATTTGAATGAATTGGACGGCCTATTTTGGTGTCATCGGCAAACTTGCTTATGTCGCTATTTATTCCCTCATCTATGTCGTTTATGTAGATTG
This sequence comes from Cherax destructor, assembly GCA_009830355.1. Taxonomy (NCBI): domain Eukaryota; kingdom Metazoa; phylum Arthropoda; class Malacostraca; order Decapoda; family Parastacidae; genus Cherax; species Cherax destructor. The sequence goes on from WNWK01026162.1 coordinate 8,571, forward strand.
TGAACAACAAGGGGCCCAACAACGACCCCTGCGGAACACCACTTGTGACGCTTCCCCACTCTGATTTCTCCCCATTTATGCAAACTCTCTGCTGCCTATTTTCAACCATCCTCTATCCAGGAAAAATTTCTCCTATTCCGTGTGCCTTAATTTTCCTCAATAGTCTCTGATGTGGGATCTATCAAAAGCCTTACTGAAGTCCATATACACAATATCATATTCATTACCATGATCTACCTCCTCAAATACCTTAGTGAAAAAAGTTATTAAATTTGTAAGGCAGGAACGCCCTTTTGTAAAACCGTGCTGAGATTCGTTGATTAATTTATGCTTTTCAAGATGGCTACGAATTGCCTTGGCAATTATTGATTCCATAAATTTTCCCACTATGGAGGTAAGGCTTATTGGTCTATAGATCGAAGCTAAGGACCTGTCACCTGCTTTGAAAACAGGTATTACATTTGCCATTTTCCACTTATCTGGCACAATGCCAGTTTGCAGTGATATGTTGAAAAGATTAGCCATAGGTTTGCTAAGCTCCTCTTTACATTCCTTTAGAACCCTTGCATACAGTTCATCAGGGCCTGGGGATTTGTTAGGTTTTAATTTATCTATTTGTCTAAGGACCATGTCACTTGTGACCCTAATCGTGCATAGTTTACTATCATCCTGTTCTACATAATTAATTATTTCTGGAATATCGCTAGTATCTTCCTGTGTAAAAACTGAGAGGAAGTAAGTGTTAAAAGTTCTACACATTTCCTTATCACTGACGGTGAGCTGACCTGAGTAACTTTTGAGCGGGCCTATCTTGTCCCTAATCTTACTTCTGTATAACTGAAAAATCCTTTTGGGTTAGTCTTCGATTCTCTTGCAACTTTAACCTCATAGTCTCTTTTTGCTTTTCTTATTCCCTTTTTATTTCTCTCTTTAACTGAATATATTGATTACTTAATTGCCCTCTCCTCTTTTGATTCGCCTATATATGCCTCTCTTTTGACCAATGAGATGTTTTAATCTATTGTTCATCCACTTAGGATCATTTTTGTTTGATCTGATTTCTCTATTAGGAACATAAGTTGTCTGAGCAGCTAGAACTATTCTCTGGAAAACGTCATATTGGCAATCACCACCTACCTGACCCACTGTCAGGTCATTCCAGTTCAGCTACCCAGGTAATTTTTCAGTCCTATGAAATCAGCCAGGCGGAAGTCAGGGACAGAGACTTGATTGCCATTATTAGGGTAATTCCATGATATATTAAAACTGAGTGATTTGTGATCACTTTCCCCAAGCTCATCATTAACCTCAAGATTATTAATTAGCGATTTCCTGCTGGCAAGAACCAAGTCTAGCAGGTTATTTCCTCTAGTTGGTTCTGTCACCAACTGTTTCAAAAAACAATCCTGAATCGTATCAAGAAAGTCACTTGACTCTAAATTTCCTGTCAAATTGCTCCAGTCAACTTGTCTAAAGTTGAAATCTCCCATTATTATTATTATAATCAAATAGAAGCGCTAAACCACAGGGTTATACAGCGCTGCAGGTTATTGCAGGATGCAGGGAGAATGGGTTGTAAGAGGGAGATGGATGATTAGTAGGGTATGGAGTGCAGGGATGGAGGGTAGCAAGAGATCGAGGTAGAAGGGACTGAGGGAGGTGCTAGAGGTATAATCTTCAGAGTTTGTGTAGTAAGTCAGTTTCTGTCAAAAAGTCAACAAGAGAGTCAGGATTAAAGGAGGGTCCATCTGCAAGAAGGGAAGGTAAAGAAAGGGCCGCAGAGCGAAGACGCGTTGGAGGTAAATTCTGCGCTCGTTGATAGAGTGGGCAGTCCAACAGGATATGTCGAACAGACACTGGAACCTGACAATGCTCACAGAGAGGGCAGGAGCCTCTCCATGAGATACCCGTGAGTAAGACGAGTGTGGCCAATGCGAAGAAGGGAGAGTGTAGTCTCCCAACCTCGACATTGGTGACAAGAAGAAGGCCAGAAACCTATACTCGGTTTAATAGAATGAAGTTTGTTATTCAGCAGGTCAGACCAGCGTTGTTGCCAACGGGTGCGAAGGTGGGTAACAATGACCGCAAAATAGTCCGTGAAAGGAACACCTCTATATGAAACTGGAAGGTCATGTACTGCTGACCGCGCAGCAGTGTCTGCCTGTTCATTGCCCTGTACGTCAACATGACCAGGGACCCAACAAAAAACAATATCTTTATGCTTGCTAAAGATACGGCGTAACCAAAGGTGGATACGAAGAACTAGGGGGTGAGGTGTATCAATTTTACGGATAGCCTGTAAAGCACTAAGGGAGTCTGAAACAACCACAAATGGTGACACAGGCATAGATGCAATACGGATAAGTGCCACAAGAATGGCATACAATTCAGCCGTAAATATGCTAGCCGAGGGTAATAGATGCCCTCGCACGATGCTGTCTGGAAACACTGCTGCGAATCCGACGCCGTCAGATGACTTTGAACCATCGGTGTATACGGCGATGGCATGGGAATGAGAACGGAAGTGGTCTAGAAAAAAAAGAGCGAGAAGCCGCCGTAGGTAGTTGGGTTTTCGCGCAAGGTAGAGGAATAGAACAGACACGGACAGCAGGAACTTCCCAAGGGGGTAGGGGAAAGGGAGATGTCACACGAACATATATAGGTGGGAGCTGAAGGGAAGACAGGAGTGAATGTAGACGAAGAGAAAAGGGACGAAGTAAGCAGGGGCGACGAACAAATAAAGAGCGTCTACTAACATCTGTAACAATCCTATACATGGAAGGATTGCGGAGGTCATGAGAGCAAACAAAATAGCCAATGCAATGTGCATCACGACGATCGGATAAGGATGGAATTGAAATCTCCCATTAGCACAAAATTTTCATATGTAGATGCCTTACGAATTTCATCCCATAGAAGTTTACTGCACTCCCTATCAAGATTTGGGGCCTGTAAATCACACCCAAGATAAGTTTTACACGGCCTTCAAGAAGCTGTAACCAAACAGATTCAGTGGCTGACGCTTCTAATTTTATATCTTGTCTGAATTTATCCAACTTAAAGCCATTGCTGCGAGTCCTGTCAATACTAGATATTTTTAGCACGCTATTTACATCCCCTTTATTTATTCCTGTTTTCCATTTATACACCTCAATCATATCCCCCCTAATTCTACGCCTTTCTAGAGAGTGCAGATTCAGGGCCCTCAGTCTATCCTCATAGGGAAGATTTCTGATACATGGGATCAACTTTGTCATCCTCCTTTGTACATCACCTACTAGCCTAAGCTACATCTGACATAAGCATAAATAGTTTAGATTTGTGGTCGCCATTAAACTTTGGACCAGACTTGTGGAACTCTATAGAGAGACCAACAAAGCTACCAGCGTCCAGACTTGTGGAACTCTATAGAGAGACCAGCAAAGCTACCAGCGTCCAGACTTGTGGAACTCTATAGAGAGACCAGCAAAGCTACCAGCGTCCAGACTTGTGGAACTCTATAGAGACCAGCAAGCTACCAGCGTCCAGACTTGTGGAACTCTATAGAGACCAGCAAGCTACCAGCGTCCAGACTTGTGAACTCTATGAGAGACCAGCAAAGCTACCAGCGTCCAGACTTGTGGAACTCTATGAGAGACCAGCAAAGCTACCACGTCCAGACTTGTGGAACTCTATGAGAGACCAGCAAAGCTACCAGCGTCAGACTTGTGGAACTCTATAGAGACCAGCAAAGCTACCAGGTCCAGACTTGTGGAACTCTATGAGAGACCAGCAAAGCTACCAGCGTCAGAACTGGAACTCATCAGGAGACCAGCAGAGTACCAGCAGACTGTGCTATAGAGACCAGCATAAGCTACCAGCGTCCGACTTGTGCAACTCTTCAGATGAGCCAGCAAAGTCTTATGCAGCTCGTCTTCATGCATGACTCGTCTTATGCAGACTCGACTTCATGCAATCGTCTTCATGCGACTCGTCTTCATGCAGACTCGTCTTCATGCAGACTCGTCTTACATGCATGACTCGTCTTCATGCACTGACTCGTCTTCATGCATGACTCGTCTTCATGCAGCTCGTCTTCATGCAGACTCTTTCATGCAGACTCGTCTTCATGCACGACTCGTCTTCTGCAGACTCGTCTTCATGCAACTCTCTTCATGCAACTGTCTTCAGCCATGACTCGATCTTCATGCAGCTGCTTCATGCAGACTAAGTCTTCAGCGACTGTCTTCATGCATGACATCTGTCTTATGCATGACTCGTTTCATGCACGACTCGTCTTCATGCATGACTCGTCTTCATGCATGACTCGTCTTCATGCATGACTCGTCTTCATGCATGACTCGTCTTCATGCATGACTCGTCTTCATGCATGACTCGTCTTCATGCATGACTCGTCTTCATGCATGACTCGTCTTCATGCATGACTCGTCTTCATGCACGACTCGTCTTCATGCACGACTCGTCTTCATGCATGACTCGTCTTCATGCATGACTCGTCTTCATGCATGACTCGTCTTCATGCACGACTCGTCTTCATGCACGACTCGTCTTCATGCACGACTCGTCTTCATGCATGACTCGTCTTCATGCATGACTCGTCTTCATGCATGACTCGTCTTCATGCATGACTCGTCTTCATGCATGACTCGTCTTCATGCACGACTCGTCTTCATGCATGACTCGTCTTCATGCACGACTCGTCTTCATGCATGACTCGTCTTCATGCATGGACTCGTCTTCATGCATGACTCGTCTTCATGCACGACTCGTCTTCATGCATGACTCGTCTTCATGCACGACTCGTCTTCATGCATGACTCGTTTCTTCTTTATGCATGACTCGTCTTCATGCATGACTCGTCTTCATGCACGACTCGTCTTCATGCATGACTCGTCTTCATGCATGACTCGTCTTCATGCATGACTCGTCTTCATGCACGACTCGTCTTCATGCACGACTCGTCTTCATGCACGACTCGTCTTCATGCACGACTCGTCTTCATGCATGACTCGTCTTCATGCATGACTCGTCTTCATGCATGACTCGTCTTCATGCATGACTCGTCTTCATGCATGACTCGTCTTCATGCATGACTCGTCTTCATGCATGACTCGTCTTCATGCACACGTCTTCATGCATGACTCGTCTTCATGCATGACTCATGCGATTCTTCATGCACGACTCGTCTTCATGCATGACTCGTCTTCATGCAGACTTCAAGCTCTTCATGCATGACTCGTCTTCATGCATGACTTTCAGCTCTTGCATGACTCGTCTTCATGCAGACTCGTCTTCATGCAGACTCGTCTTCATGCAGACTCGTCTTCATGCAGACTCGTCTTCATGCATGACTCGTCTTCATGCATGACTCGTCTTCATGCATGACTCGTCTTCATGCATGACTCGCTTCATATATGCCGCGACTCGTCTTCATGCATGACTCGTCTTCATGCATGACTCGTCTTCATGCATGACTCGTCTTCATGCATGACTCGTCTTCATGCATGACTCGTCTTCATGCATGACTCGTCTTCATGCATGACTCGTCTTCATGCATGACTCGTCTTCATGCATGACTCGTCTTCATGCATGACTCGTCTTCATGCATGACTCGTCTTCATGCATGACTCGTCTTCATGCAGACTCGTCTTCATGCACGACTCGTCTTCATGCATGACTCGTCTTCATGCATGACTCGTCTTCATGCAGACTCGTCTTCATGCATGACTCGTCTTCATGCATGACTCGTCTTCATGCATGACTCGTCTTCATGCAGACTCGTCTTCATGCACGACTCGTCTTCATGCATGACTCGTCTTCATGCAGACTCGTCTTCATGCATGACTCGTCTTCATGCAGACTCGTCTTCATGCATGACTCGTCTTCATGCATGACTCGTCTTCATGCATGACTCGTGTTCCTTCATGCATGACTCGTCTTCATGCATGACTCGTTTCATGCATGACTCGTCTTCATGCATGACTCGTCTTCATGCACGACTCGTCTTCATGCATGACTCGTCTTCATGCATGACTCGTCTTCATGCACGACTCGTCTTCATGCACGACTCGTCTTCATGCATGACTCGTCTTCATGCATGACTCGTCTTCATGCATGACTCGTCTTCATGCATGACTCGTCTTCATGCATGACTCGTCTTCATGCAGACTCGTCTTCATGCAGACTCGTCTTCATGCATGACTCGTCTTCATGCATGACTCGTCTTCATGCATGACTCGTCTTCATGCATGACTCGTCTTCATGCATGACTCGTCTTCATGCACGACTCGTCTTCATGCATGACTCGTCTTCATGCATGACTCGTCTTCATGCATGACTCGTCTTCATGCATGACTCGTCTTCATGCATGACTCGTCTTCATGCACGACTCGTCTTCATGCACGACTCGTCTTCATGCATGACTCGTCTTCATGCACGACTCGTCTTCATGCACGACTCGTCTTCATGCACGACTCGTCTTCATGCATGACTCGTCTTCATGCACGACTCGTCTTCATGCATGACTCGTCTTCATGCACGACTCGTCTTCATGCACGACTCGTCTTCATGCATGACTCGTCTTCATGCATGACTCGTCTTCATGCATGACTCGTCTTCATGCAGACTCGTCTTCATGCATGACTCGTCTTCATGCACGACTCGTCTTCATGCACGACTCGTCTTCATGCATGACTCGTCTTCATGCATGACTCGTCTTCATGCACGACTCGTCTTCATGCATGACTTGTCTTCATGCATGACTCGTGTTCATGCGCTGGAGAGCAGCAGTGAGATCATACTTGACACAACTACTCGATCATCATCACAAAATTACAAAGGGTTCAAAGAAACCCACAATGCAATAGTGTACACGGACTTTAAGACATTTGATGATGTTAGGATGAAGCAAATGCAGTATAATGCGATCCCCCACCGACTACATCTCGCCCAAACACTGGCCTTTATCAAACACTGGCCTTTATCAAACACTGGCCTTTATCAAACACTGGCCTTTATCAAACTACCTTTAAAAGGCCTTTATCAAACACTGGCCTTTATCAAACACTGGCCTTTATCAAACATGCTTATAACATGGCCTTTATCAAACACTGGCCTTTATCAAACACTGGCCTTTATCAAACACTGGCCTTTATCAAACACTGGCCTTTATCAAACACTGGCCTTTATCAAACACTGGCCTTTATCAAACACTGGCCTTTATCAAACACTGGCCTTTATCAAACACTGGCCTTTATCAAACACTGGCCTTTATCAAACACTGGCCTTTATCAAACACTGGCCTTTATCAAACACTGGCCTTTATCAAACACTGGCCTTTATCAAGTCACATAGACATCCAACTGGACATTGCGACTTGATAAACTCCACCGTCTGGGCGAAACGTAGTCAACGAAGGATCGCATTTTACTACATTTGTATTTATTTTTTTCACTATGTCGGTATTTTATAAGAAAACTCAGAGGGGTGTGTATATATATGTTTGTACATGAATGTGTAGTGTGACCTAAGTGTAAGTAGAAGTACAAGACGTACCTGTTATCCAGCGTGTTTATGAGACAGAAACAAGACACCAGCAATCCTACCATCATGTAAAACAGTTACAGGCTTTCGTTTTACACTCACTTGGCAGGATGGTAGTACCTCCCTGGGTGGTTGCTGTCTACCAACCTACTACCACAGGATGGTAGTACCTCCCTGGAGTGGTTGCTGTCTGCAACCTACTACCACAGGACGGTAGTACCTCCCTGGGTGGTGGCTGTCTACCAACCTACTACCACAGGATGGTAGTACCTCCCTGGGTGATTGCTGACTACCAACCTACTACCACAGGATGGTAGTACCTCCCTGGGTGGTTGCTGTCTACCAACCTACTACCACAGGATGGTAGTACCTCCCTGGGTGGTTGCTGTCTACCAACCTACTACCACAGGATGGTAGTACCTCCCTGGGTGGTTGCTGTCTACCAACCTACTACCACAGGATGGTAGTACCTCCCTGGGTGGTTGCTGTCTACCAACCTACTACCACAGGATGGTAGTACCTCCCTGGGTGGTTGCTGTCTACCAACCTACTACTACAGGATTGTAGTACCTACCTGGGTGGTTGCTGTCTACCAACCTACTACCACAGGATGGTAGTACCTTCCTGGGTGGTTGCTGTCTACCAACCTACTACCACAGGATGGTAGTACCTCCCTGGGTGGTTGCTGTCTACCAACCTACTACCACAGGATGAAATAACAAGACTACCTGTACCAGCGTGTTATGGACTGAAACAAGACACCAACAATCCTACCATGCATGGTAAAACAATTCCTGGCTGTTGCTTTACACTCACTTGGCAGGACGGTAGTACCTCCCTGGGTGGTTGCTGTCTACCAACCTACTACCACAGGACGGTAGTACCTCCCTGGGTGGTGGCTGTCTACCAACCTACTACCACAGGACGGTAGTACCTCCCTGGGTGGTTGCTGTCTACCAACCTACTACCACAGGACGGTAGTACCTCCCTGGGTGGTTGCTGTCTACCAACCTACTAACACAGGATGGTAGTACCTCCCTGGGTGGTTGCTGACTACCAACCTACTACCACAGGATGGTAGTACCTCCCTGGAGTGGTTGCTGTCTACCAACCTACTACCACAGGATGGTAGTACCTCCCTGGGTGGTTGCTGTCTACCAACCTACTACCACAGGATGGTAGTACCTCCCTGGGTGGTGGCTGTCTACCAACCTACTACCTAGATTTAAAAATAGGTTACACAAATACATGAGTGGGTGTGAGTTGGGCCTGACTGGCTTGGGCCAATAGGTGACCTGGACTTGCCTAGCATGGGCCAGTAGGCCTGCAGCAATGCTCCTTCTTTATGTTTGCAGTCTACTAAATTGGTGTGTGCACTTGTCTCTTTGTAATCACCAATTTGGAGTTGCAATGGTCGAATCACGGCTCTTACCCCGTCTCTACAAGGACCCCAGTGGAAATAAGTCTAATATTTTTGGGCCATCTTAGGTAATTTACACATATGTTGCTAAACTTGCTCTTCAACTTTCCGTTCGCCCATTTCCTAAATGGAACTTTCAATAGGAAATCTCCAGAGTGATGAACACTCACAACAGCAGGCCTGGCAATCTCCATGACGGCCGTGGCAGCCACACCCACAGCTTCACATAACATTTTCCGCAGGAAAGCTGTTCCAGCTGGAATGTTTACATGGCACCATCAGAGCCTGTCACCCATGGCTCTAGTTACACCGGGGTCGCCCACTCCACCTAAATCACCCTCATCGTCTGGCAGAATTTCCTTTACGCGTTCAACTGTCGCAGTGCAGAAGGATAGGGCAGGCGATATATATATATATATATATATATATATATATATATATATATATATATATATATAATTTTTTTCTAAATGTTATACACTGAGAGAATGAGAAAGGAAATAGATTAGTGAACCTTCACACACCATAAACGCCTCACACACACACACACAAATACACATTTGCTTCATGCCCTCAATGTGGTGCACAATTCTCCGTGCACGTAACTCGTGTGTGTGAGCACCGGCGTGACGTGTGTGTGCACGGTGGTCTTCACTCCAGCAACACCTGCAGTGTGAACCTCACACAGCTACTGAGGTTATTAGGGCGTGTACAACACCTGTGTGTGCACGGTGGTCTTCACTCCAGCAACACCTGCAGTGTGAACCTCACACACTACTGAGGTTATTAGGGCGTGTACAACACCTGTGTGTGTGCACGGTGGTCTTCACTCAGCAACACCTGCAGGTGAACCTCACACAGCTACTGAGGTTATTAGGGCGTGTACAACACCTGTGTGTGCACGGTGGTCTTCACTCCAGCAACACCTGCAGTGTGAACCTCACACAGCTACTGAGGTTATTAGGGCGTGTACAACACCTGTGTGTGCACGGTGGTCTTCACTCCAGCAACACCTGCAGTGTGAACCTCACACAGCTACTGAGGTTATTAGGGCGTGTACAACACCTGTGTGTGCACGGTGGTCTTCACTCCAGCAACACCTGCAGTGTGAACCTCACACAGCTACTGAGGTTATTAGGGCGTGTACAACACCTGTGTGTGCACGGTGGTCTTCACTCCAGCAACACCTGCAGTGTGAACCTCACACAGCTACTGAGGTTATTAGGGCGTGTACAACACCTGTGTGTGCACGTGGTCTTCACTCCAGCAACACCTGCAGTGTAGAACCTCACACAGCTACTGAGGTTATTAGGGCGTGTACAACACCTGTGTGTGCACGGTGGTCTTCACTCCAGCAACACCTGCAGTGTGAACCTCACACAGCTACTGAGGTTATTAGGGCGTGTACAACACCTGTGTGTGCACGGTGGTCTTCACTCCAGCAACACCTGCAGTGAGAACCTCACACAGCTACTGAGGTTATTAGGGCGTGTACAACACCTGTGTGTGCACGGTGGTCTTCACTCCAGCAACACCTGCAGTGTGAACCTCACACAGCTACTGAGGTTATTAGGGCGTGTACAACACCTGTGTGTGCACCGTGGTCTTCACTCCAGCAACACCTGCAGTGTGAACCTCACACAGCTACTGAGGTTATTAGGGCGTGTACAACACCTGTGTGTGCACGGTGGTCTTCACTCCAGCAACACCTGCAGTGTGAACCTCACACAGCTACTGAGGTTATTAGGGCCTCTACAACACTAACAATTTTCTCTCCACATTTACCATTCAGAGTTTTAAATTCTGTTTTGTCTACTATACTAATAATTTGTCTTATCTTAATTAAAACCAATAGCTAAACCCACTAGGGTCAAAGACACCTGGGAGTCTTTATTGATGAATAAGACACATGTACAACACCTGGGTGTCTTTATTGATGAATAAGACACATGTACAACACCTGGGTGTCTTTATTGATGAATAAGACACATGTACAACACCTGGGTGTCTTTATTGATGAATAAGACACATGTACAACACCTGGGTGTCTTTATTGATGAATAAGACACATGTACAACACTTGGGTGTCTTTATTGATGAATAAGACACATGTACAACACCTGGGTGTCTTTATTGATGAATAAGACACACCAGAGAATGAGAAGAGAGAGAGAGAGAGAGAGAGAGAGAGAGAGAGAGAGAGAGCTTACTCTTTCTCTCTGTTATTTTTTATTTGTGTTTGTGTTTGATGGTTGTTGTTTGTTCCGAGGAAGACTGGAATAAGTTATTATCAGCAGGAACACTGTGTACAGCCAAATTAATTATATTAAAAAAGTATCATTTATTATATTTTAAACTATTATTAAATTATTGAATTATAATTATTCATTTATTATAATTATCACTGATTTACGACTATAATTATTTTATTGAATAATAATAATTATTTTTATTTCTATTAAATAACTTATAATTATTTACTATTATAATTAGTGTTATCTTTTATTATTGATTTGATAATAATAATGTAATAATAATTATTATTCACCGCCTGAGAGTAGAAAAGACCAGCTCCAGTTCCTGGGATCAAGAGCCCTACAGCAGCCATACATCCACTCCCACATTCCAAACAATTTCGTCCACTTTTAACAACTCACCAAAAAAAAACAAATCTCTTAAAAATGCTAACAAAATCACCTGTTTATTGAGAATTATCGTCAATTATGAACGACAGTTTAATAAATTATCGTTCAATTAGGCTGAATATGAGTTAATTATGCATGGTTTTATCAGCTTTATGATTATTTTCGTTTCGTCAGTATATATAATTAGTATGAATAATTGGGCAGTTGGTTGTGTAATTTGTTCCAGCCTATCTAACAATTATTAGAATATTATTGATTATATATGAATGATAGAGAGAGAGAGAGAGAGAGAGAGAGAGAGAGAGAGAAGAGAGAGAGAGAGAGAGAGAGAGAGAGAGAGAGGAGATACATCCTTAATCTGCAATACAAACACCAGTGAAGAGACGGGGCCAGGAGCTATGACTCGACCCCTGCAACCACAATTAGGTGAGTACATCTTTCACCTATATTGTGTAAGAAAGTCTTGAAATCAACGATGGTACAGTTGTGGTTGTGGACAGGTCAATAACAGCAACCTGCCCACATGGAACAAAATTGCTCCATCTGTAGATGGTACACTGACACAACAAGAAAGCTGGTAAACTGGTCTCTAAAACCAGGTGGTCCTTGGTCAGGGACCACTAAGATTATTCACCTGATAAAATTATTCCACCTCTAACTCTCCAGGATGTGACCATCTCTACTGACAGTCAGAAGTGTTGAGCACTTTGATGTCAAGATGCAGGGATCAACGCCCCCGTGTTGATCCCTGCAATGCCCTCCAGGTAGGTAGGTAGACTCCAGGTAGGTAGGTAGACTCCAGGCAGGTAGACTGGACATTACTGGTGCTTTCCACCCAGTATGGCACCAGGGATTCTTGTTAAAACTGCAAGCAATGGTAATTGCAGGCTTTACACTATGTCTCTTCAGTGATTACCTTCATGGTAGATCTCTAAATGTAGTTCTCAATGGGACAGAGTCAACAAGACACTACTGTTACAAGTGTTCCACTTGGAAGTGTACTAGTTGTACTATTGGTACAAGTGTTCCACAGGGAAGTGTACTTTGGTCATTGTTATGGAATGTCTACTTCAATGATCTCCTTCATCCATCCCAGAATCCCATGCAGAGGCACACGACTGTACTCTGACATTTACTTATCCAAGAGAGGAAATGCCAGCTGCTCTATGCTACATCAATCACCAGCTTACAGCTATATCAGCCTGGTAAAACACGGACAATAATAGTCTCTAGGCACCATGATGGTAATGCTGGAGCAGTGGTAAGAATGATGGTCTAGGCACCATGATGGTAATGCAGGAGCAGTGGTAAGAATGATGGTCTAGGCACCATGATGGTAATGCTGGAGCAGTGGTAAGAATGATGGTCTCTAGGCACCATGATGGTAATGCTGGATCAGTGGTAAGAATGATGGTCTAGGCACCATGATGGTAATGCTGGAGCAGTGGTAAGAATGATCGTCTAGGCACCATGATGGTAATGCTGGAGCAGTGGTAAGAATGATGGTCTCTAGGCACCATGATGGTAATGCTGGAGCAGTGGTAAGAATGATGGTCTCTAGGCACCATGATGGTAATGCTGGAGCAGTGGTAAGAATGATGGTCTAGGCACCATGATGGTAATGCTGGAACAGTGGTAAGAATGATGGTCTAGGCACCATGATGGTAATGCTGGAGCAGTGGTAAGAATGATGGTCTAGGCACCATGATGGTAATGCTGGAGCAGTGGTAAGAATGATGGTCTAGGCACCATGATGGTAATGCTGGAGCAGTGGTAAGAATGATGGTCTCTAGGCACCATGATGGTAATGCTGGAGCAGTGGTAAGAATGATGGTCTAGGCACCATGATGGTAATGCTAGAGCAGTGGTAAGAATGATGGTCTAGGCACCATGATGGTAATGCTGGAGTAGTGGTAAGAATGATGGTCTTGGCACCATGATGGTAATGCTGGAGCAGTGGTAAGAATGATGGTCTTGGCACCATGATGGTAATGCTGGAGTAGTGGTAAGAATGATGGTCTTGGCACCATGATGGTAATGCTGGAGTAGTGGTAAGAATGATGGTCTAGGCACCATGATGGTAATGCTGGAACAGTGGTAAGAATGATGGTCTAGGCACCATGATGGTATTGCTCGAGTAGTAGTAAGAATGATGGTCTCTAGGCACCATGATGGTAATGCTGGAGCAGTGGTAAGAATGATGGTCTCTAGGCACCATGATGGTAATGCTGGAGCAGTGGTAAGAATGATGGTCTAGGCACCATGATGGTAATGCTGGTGTAGTGGTAAGAATGATGGTCTCTAGGCACCATGATGGTAATGCTGGAACAGTGGTAAGAATGATGGTCTAGGCACCATGATGGTAATGCTGGAGCAGTGGTAAGAATGATGGTCACTAGGCACCATGATGGTAATGCTGGAGCAGTGCTAAGAATGATGGTCACTAGCACCATGATGGTAATGCTGGAGCAGTGGTAAGAATGATGGTCTAGGCACCATGATGGTAATGCTGGAGCAGTGGTAAGAATGATGGTCTAGGCACCATGATGGTAATGCTGGAGCAGTGGTAAGAATGATGGTCTAGGCACCATGATGGTAATGCTGGAGCAGTGGTAAGAATGATGGTCTTGGCACCATGATGGTAATGCTGGAGCAGTGGTAAGAATGATGGTCTTGGCACCATGATGGTAATGCTGGTGCCGTGGTAAGAATGATGGTCTTGGCACCATGATGGTAATGCTGGAGCAGTGGTAAGAATGATGGTCTAGGCACCATGATGGTAATGCTGGAGCAGTGGTAAGAATGATGGTCTAGGCACTATGATGGTAATGCTGGAGCAGTGGTAAGAATGATGGTCTAGGCACCATGATGGTAATTCTGGAGCAGTGGTAAAAATGATGGTCTATGCACCATGATGGTAATGCTGGAACAGTGGTAAGAATGATGGTCTAGGCACCATGATGGTAATGCTGGAGCAGTAGTAAGAATAATGGTCTCTAGGCACCATGATGGTAATGCTGGAGCAGTGGTAAGAATGATGGTCTAGGCACCATGATGGTAATGCTGGAACAGTGGTAAGAATGATGGTCTCTAGGCACCATGATGGTAATGCTGGAGCAGTGGTAAGAATGATGGTCTAGGCACCATGATGGTAATGCTGGAGTAGTGGTAAGAATGATGGTCTAGGCACCATGATGGTAATGCTGGTGCCGTGGTAAGAATGATGGTCTAGGCACCATGATGGTAATGCTGGAACAGTGGTAAGAATGATGGTCTAGGCACCATGATGGTAATGCTGGAACAGTGGTAAGAATGATGGTCTAGGGACCATGATGGTAATGCTGGAACAGTGGTAAGAATGATGGTCTAGGCACCATGATGGTAATGCTGGAGCAGTGGTAAGAATGATGGTCTAGGCACCATGATGGTAATGCTGGAGCAGTGGTAAGAATGATGGTCTAGGCACCATGATGGTAATGCTGGAGCAGTGGTAAGAATGATGGTCTAGGCACCATGATGGTAATGCTGGAGCAGTGGTAAGAATGATGGTCTTGGCACCATGATGGTAATGCTGGAGCAGTGGTAAGAATGATGGTCTTGGCACCATGATGGTAATGCTGGTGCCGTGGTAAGAATGATGGTCTTGGCACCATGATGGTAATGCTGGAGCAGTGGTAAGAATGATGGTCTAGGCACCATGATGGTAATGCTGGAGCAGTGGTAAGAATGATGGTCTAGGCACCATAATGGTAATGCTGGAGCAGTGGTAAGAATGATGGTCTAGGCACCATGATGGTAATGCTGGAACAGTGGTAAGAATGATGGTCTAGGCACCATGATGGTAATGGTGGAACAGTGGTAAGAATGATGGTCTAGGCACCATGATGGTAATGCTGGAACAGTGGTAATAATGATGGTCTAGGCACCATGATGGTAATGCTGGAGTAGTGGTATGATGGTCTAGGCACCATGATGGTAATGCTGGAGCAATGGTAAGAATGAATGGGAGAGTGTTGGTACCCGGGGACGAAGTTGATATCCTTGGGGTGAAATCTGACTCCAAACTGACCATGAAGAACCACGATGTAAATCTTGCAAACAAGGCAGTTAGGAAGCTTACAGCACTTAGACGTATCTCACATCTACTCGACAGTAGAAGCTGCAAGATTCTGTACGAGGCACAAGCACATCCACACCTTGAGTATGCTCCAACAACTTCAGTAAACACTACAACCCAATTCCAAAGAACACAACCCAAGGGTCCAGAGGTTTTCATTGCATTTATGTATTTAGAGAAGGCATATGATGTATGGAATAGGAGGTAGGTTACTGAAAGCAGTGACGAGTTTTTATGAGGATAGTGAGGCTCAAGTTAGAGTGTGTAGGAGGGAAGGGGACTATTTCCCAGTAAAAGTGGGCCTTAGACAAGGATGTGATGTCACCGTGGTTGTTCAATATATTTATAGATGGGGTTGTAAGAGAAGTGAATGCGAGGGTCTTGGCAGGAGGTGTGGGGTTAAAAGATAAAGAATCTAATACAAAGTGGGAGTTGTCACAGTTGCACTTTGCGGATGACACTGTGCTTTTGGAAGATTATAAGGAGAAGTTGCATAGGTTAGTGGACGAGTTTGGTAGCGTGTGTAAAAGAAGAAAATTAAAAGTGAACATAAGAAAGAACAAGGTGATGAGGATAAAAATTTGGGTAATGAAATGTGTGGTGCACTTAGGAGTCTGTGGAGACAAAGAACTTTGCAACAAGGAGAAGGCTGGAGGCAGTGGAGATGTCATGTCTAAGGGCAATGTGTGGTGTGAATATAATGCAGAGAATCCATAGCTTGGAGATTAGGAGGTGTGGGATTACCAAAACTATTATCCAGAGGGCTGAGGAAGGGTTATTGAGGTGGTTGGGACATTCAGAGAGGATGGAACGAAATGGAATGACTTGGATGGCATATAATTCTGTAGTGAAAGGAAGGTGGGGTAGGGGTCATCCTAGGAAATGTTGGAGGGAGGGGGTTTAGGTTTTGTGTACGAGGAGCCTGGACTTCCAGCATGTGTAATCGTGTTAGATAAGAGTAGAAATGTTTGGTTTAAATTACTTGACGTGCTGTTGGAGTGTGAACAAGGTAACATTTATGAAGGGATTCAGGGAAACCGGCAGGCCGGACTTGAGTCCTGGAGGTGGGAAGTACAGTGCCGGCACTCTGAAGAAGGGAAGTACAGTGCCTGCACTCTGAAGGAGGGGTGTTAATGTTGCAGTTTTATAACTGTAGTGTAGGCGTGTCTCTGGCAAGACAGTGATGGAGTGAATAATGGTTAAAGTTTTTCTTTTTCTGGCCACCCTGCCTTGGTGGGAAACGGCCGGTGTTAATAAAAAAATCAGTAAACACAACGACGAATTTCAGTAAACACAATGTCCCAATTCCACACCTTAATCCAAATCACAAGAAACACACACACACACACACACTATTGCGCCCTCTGAATGGGGCCCAATGTTTATAGTGTATATTGTATGTACGTGTATATATTTACCTTTTCATATAATTTTATATTGCCGATATATTCATTAATAGCTAAAATGAAAATATATCTTGCTTTATATTATTTGACTTATTATATTAGCTATATATGTAGGTAGGATGTAACATATTACACTTCTCACTGTGCTCGCTGTTGAAGAGTTGTGATTGGCTGTCCGCCATCGCAAACTGCGTTGGTAACTACCACTTGCTTGTACCAGGCGTTACCTCACGCCGACGCGGGAGTAGCACGGGCGAGTCATGTGATCTCAACTGATGTGAGGCTGGAAGTCCATATCTCTCTGCCCATTTGCTCCTGGTCTGGGGAGAATGTGTCTCTCTCCATCTGCTTCTAGTCCTGGAAGTATCTCTCGAGCGACTTCTATGAGAAACATCTCTCCAGGGATCTCTCTCGTCTCTGACTGTTCGTTATTTAGACTGTTTTGGTAGAGTATGGTTTCGCTGTTGAGTTCGAAACGTACCTCTTGCTCAGACTTAGTGGTTTTGACGTTTTGCAGAGGTTGTGTGGAGACACTCTTCAACCCTGGTGCCAAGTGAAGCTTCTGACCTACTTTGTGTGGCATCTACGCACCGCACCGTCGTAGTCGGGGATTTGGTTATGCTGAACTTATATTCAGTATTAAGGGAGTTTTATGCCTTTTATGGAGGATCAGCTGATGGTCCCCAGTTAGGTTCGTTATTTTGTCTCCATGTTGCCGACGCTGTGCTGCTGCTTGGGACATTACTGCTCTTCAGAGAACGTTTCGTCATTTTGTACAAGCTAACTGTTTTGGCTTGATGGTCGAGAAGATAGATTATTTGACGACTTGTTGTCAGTCACCAAGTCTATTTCGAGTCAAGTCTTACTGAGACTTTGAGTACACATTCATACACTTGTATATATTTGTATTATTCGTATTGAAGAGTATATCTCATCATAGTAAAGTACTCACGATTTGTACTGTACGAGAAGTGCCCTCAGAACTATATTATCATATATACAATTCAATATTGCACTGCAGGAGATATGTAGGAGCTTGTATCCTAAACTATGTAATACATATTATCCACCTAGACGCCTTCTGTATTAATGATCTCAAATTTTATTTCGTTGGATTATTATCACCCAGTTGTAATCCCAAAACTCAATTAATATTTCGCTCAATTAGAGGTATAACTTGTCCTGATATCTTGTTACGAAAATCAGAAACAGGTTGAATGCTAGAGGGAGAGACCTAGTGATCTCTGGAGATGTCTATACTTTACAGATATCACCTTTCTGTAATACACACAGGCACACACATACACATACACACACCACACACACACACCCCACACCACACACACAACACACACACACCCCACACCACACAAACACATACACACACACACACACACACACCCCACACCACACAAACACATACACACACACACACACACACCCCACACCACACAAACACATACACAACACAACCCCACACTAACACTACACACACATATACACCACATGTATAACCCACCACAGAACTGCAGGAGGCCAGAAGAATACGATGAGAACAACAGAGCGATGGTGGACACCCTGGCGGAGGTGGCAAGAAAAGCACACATGAGCAGAGCGAAGCTACTGGTCATGGGGGATTTCAACCACAGGGAGATCGACTGGGAGAACCATGAACCACGTGGGGATCCAGAAACTTGGAGAGCCAAGATGATGGACGTGGTACTGGAAAACCTGATGCACCAACATGTCAGGGACACGACCAGAGAGAGAGGAGAAGATGAACCAGCAAGACTGGACCTTGTATTCACCCTGAACAGCTCAGATATTGAAGACATAACGCACGAGAGCCCCCTGGGAGCCAGTGACCATATGGTGCTTAGCTTTGAGTACATTGTAGAGCTACAGGTGGAGAGGGAAAACAGTACCGATAGACAAACCAGACTTTAAAAGAGGAAACTACACGGGCATGAGGATTTTCCTGCAGGACGTTCAGTGGGAAAGGGAAAT
>WNWK01026163.1:0-27706 GCA_009830355.1 Cherax destructor
TTGTGGCCTTAACAATTTCCTCCCAAAGTAGTCTCCTTGTTCCCTATCTAAGTTTGGAGGACGGTAAATCACGCCTAAAATCAATTTTTCACACCCTCTGAAAATTCTATCCAGACAGACTCTGTATGTGTTAATTCAGACTTTATACCCGTTTTTATGCAACAATTTAAATGATCACGGACATAGAGTGCCACCCCACCCCTTTCCCGATACTTCTGTCAACTTGGAACAATTTAAAACCCTGAATGTGACATTCGGCAGGCAAGTCCCGATTTTTCATATTAAACCATGTCTCAGTTATTGCAAAACATCAATATTACCGTACTTGCAACTAATCTCAACTCGTCCATCTTATTCCTAGCACTACGACTATTGGTGTAATATATATTTAGAGACCCTCCTTTCTCTTTACCCTTCCTGCTCATCTCTGTTTTCCACTATACCTATTACTGTCCTTGTCATCTAGTGTCACTAGCTTTCCACTATCCACCTTATTCTGCCTATTACTAGTTCTCCTACAACTTATAATATTACTACACTGGGACTTCTCTGTTTTCCCCAAAACCCATACCACTAACTATTTCTAGTTTAAAGCCCTAACAGCTCCCTCCACTGCAGTTGCCAGTGCCCCCACCCCAGACCTGGATAAGTGAACCCCATCCCTGGCATACATGTCATTTCTGCCATAGAAGAGGTCCCAGTTGTCAATGAATGTTACTGAATTTTCCTTACAGTATTTGTCCAGCCAGCAATTGACACCAATTGCCCTGGACAGCCATTCATTTCCAACTCCTCTCCTTGGCAAAATACCACATATGACAGGGTTCCCACCCTTCTTCCTAATTATGTCTATTGCTGACCTAAACCTGCTAGTCAGGTCCTCACTCCTACGTCTGCCAACATCGTTGCCTCCAGCACTGAGACAGATAATAGGATTGCTCCCATTACCTCTCATGATGTCGTCCAGACGGCTAACAATATCCTCCATCCCAGCCCCAGGAAAGCAAACCCTCTGTCTCCTACTCCTATCAATCAAACAGAAAGCTCTCTCCATGTACCTAACCTGACTGTCCCCAACAACAACAATGTTTTTACCTTCCTTTGTGTCTTTCGTCGTGACGCTCCCAGAAGTCGACTCACATTCATCGGGTAGCACGGAGAATGGGTTCGATGTTTCCACACCATTCTCCTGGGTCTTCGTTGTTTCTACTTCTCCACCCGTCCTCTTGAGCCTTAACTTTGTCCCATGCGTTTTAGCCACTGTCCAGGTTCCTTTCCTGGCTTGAGGATTCTCAACAGGAGGATTACTACGAATCCTCTTGTTTTCCTCAGTCAGTCGCTGTATCTCAAGCTTAGCTACCCTCAGTTCTTCCTTCAGCTGCTGGTAGAGTAGCTCAAGAGAGGACATCTTCTTCAGATTGACAGAGAGCACACAAGACACGTCTTCACTGAGTTAAGTCAGGTCCACCACTGAGTTAAGTCAGGTCCACCACTGTTAAGTCAGGTCCACCACTTACCATAACCCCCAAATCTTTTTCGCATTATGTATGGCTAAATTCAACATTATTAGGCTGGTAGGTGCCAGGGTTATGAACATTCCCGAGCTTTAGAACTTTGCATTTATCTACATTGAACTGCATCAGCCATTTGTCTGATCACGAATTGAGTTTGTCTAAATCCTCCTGAAGTTCCCTGACATCTACGTCTGAATCGATTATCCTACCTATCTTCGTGTCATCAGCGAATTTGCTTATATCACTAGTAAATCCCTCGTCAAGGTCATTTATATATATTATAAACATCAATGGGCCTAAAACTGATCCCTGTGGAACGCCACTTGTTACAAATCCCCACTCGGATTTAACCCCATTTATGCACATTCTCTGCTTCCTATTGGTGAGCCATGACTCGATCCATGACAGCACTTTTCCCTATGTGCCATGAGCTGATACTTTCTTTAACAGTCTCTGGTGCGGTACTCTATCAAAAGCCTTACTAAAATCTAAATAAACAATATCAAATTCTTTATCGTGATCAACAGCCTCAAACGCTTTACTGAGGAAAGTTAGTAAATTAGTTAGACAGGAACGGCCCCTCGTAAATCCATGCTGAGTATCATTAATCAAATTATGGTTATCTAGATGGCTTCTTATGATATCAGCTATAATTGACTCTAGTAATTTGCCTACAATTGAGGTCAGGCTTATTGGGCGGTAATTTGACGGTAGTGACTTGTCCCCTGCTTTAAAAATAGGAATTACATTAGCCATCTTCCACATATCAGACACTACACCTGTTTGAAGAGATATATTAAAAATATTAGTCAATGGTTCACAAAGTTCCATTTTGCACTCTTTAAGAACCCTTGAAAAAAGTTCATCAGGACCCGGGGATTTATTTTGCTTCAATCGGTCTATCTATTTGATAACCATTTTGCTAGTGACTTTGATATTACATAAATTATCTTCATCAGCCCCACCAAACAACGCAACCATTGGGACATTGTTAGTGTCTTCCCAGAGTTATTTTTAAGGGGATCTATCTTATCTCTAACTTCTGTTCTATAAACCTGGAAAAAATTTATGTGTTAGTTTTCGAATCCCTAGCAACTTTAATTTCGTAGTCTCGTTTAGCTTTTCATATCCCCTTTTTTAACGTCTCTCTTACTATCAGTATACTGATTCATAAGATGACCCTCACCTCTTTTGATGCGCCTATAAATTCTTTATATGGGATAAATGTTCTTTGGGTAGCATGTCTAGTGTTAAGAAAGCTGTCATATTGATAGCTCTCTACGTTACCCCAGTCCACAGATGATAAGTGTTCTCTAAGCCCATTGTAATCTGCTAAGCGAAAATCTGGGACCATTACTGAATCATCCCTACTATCATACATCCATTGTGCAGAGTTCCTCTGTAATTTCTAAATTATTTGCCAGAACCAAGTCAAGCAGGTTATTTCCCCTCGTAGGTTCTGTCACAAACTTCTTCAAAAAACAATCCTGAACTACTTCTAAGAAGTCGTTAGATTCTAAATTCCCAGTCAAGAAATTACAATCAATCTGACTAAAGTTAAAGACCCTTAGAATTACTACGTTATCGTGCCTTGTGGCCTTAACAATTTCCTCCCATAGAAGTCTCCTTGGTCCTTATTTAAGTTTGGGGACAGTATATCACTCCTAAAATAAATTTTTCATGCCCCTCTGAAAATTATATCCAGACAGACTCTGTATGTGTTATTTCAGACTTTATACCCGTTTTAATGCAATAGTTCAAGCGATCTCGGACATAGAGTCCACCCCAACCCCCTTGTCGATACTTCTATCTACGTACTTGGAACAATTAAAAACCCTGAATGTGACATTCAGCAGAATGTCCCGATTTTTCGAATTAAACCACGTCTCAGTTATGGCAAATACATCAATGTTACCCGCACTTGCAACTAATCTCAACTCGTCCATCTTATTCCTAGCACTACGACAATTAGTGTAATATAAGTTTAAAGACCCTCCTTTCTCTTTACCCTTCCTGCTCATTTCTATTTTTCCACTATACCTATTACTGTCCTTGTCATCTAGTGTCACTGGGTTTCCAGTATCCACCTCATTCTGCCTATTACTAGTTCCCTTAGAACTCATAATATTACTACACTGGGACTTCACTGTTTTCCCCCTAAAACCCATACCACTATTTTTTTCTAGTTTAAAGCCCTAACAGCTCCCTCCACTGCAGTTGCCAGTGCCCCCACCCCAGACCTAGATAAGTGAACCCCATCCCTGGCATACATGTCATTTCTGACATGGATGAGGTCCCAGTTGTCAATGAATGTTACTACATTTTCCTTACAGTATTTGTCCAGCCAGCAATTGACACCAGTTGCCCTGGACAACCATTCATTTCCAACTCTTCTCCTTGGCAAAGTAACACATATGACAGGGTTCCCACCCTTCTTCCTAATTATGTCTATTGCTGACCTTGTCTTATGCCTTATGTCTATTGCTGACCTCACTCCTACGTCTGCCAAAATCGTTGCCTCCAGCACTGAGACAGATAATAGGATTGCTCCCATTACCTCTCATGATGTCGTCCAGATGGCTAACAATATCCTTCATCCCAGCCCCAGGAAAACACACGCTCTGCCTCTTATTCCTATCCCTAAGACAAAAAGCCCTATCCATAAACTTAATCAGACTGTATCCAACTAAAACAATGTTCTTAACCTGACTGGCGGTGTGCATGACGTTCTCGACGGTCTTAGTAGAGATGGTCTTAGCTGGGATGTCTTTACTGGCTGGCTTCACTGTGTCGTTAACAATTGTCTTTGTTGGAAGATCATGGGTGGTCGATTCACATTCGTCTGATAACAAGGAAAAAAAGAGTTGCTGGTTTCCACAGCAGTCTCTTGGACCTTCTTCAACTTCAGTTTCGTCCCTTCAGATCCGACTAGCATCTATTCGTTGGTCTGATCATCGGCGACATTGTTGGTCAGGAATGGAAGGGCTGGTGACAACACAGGGTCTTGACGATAGGCACTCTAGAGCCTCAACGAAGAAGTAGTTGTCTGCACTAACAAAAGTAGTATGCCTCGACAGGGCATCAGCAACGACCTTTTGCTTACAAGAGACATGACAAATTTATGTGTTATAGTCGTTAATTGAGAGACCACAGAGAATGCTTTCCTGAGAGATTCTTTACAAAGAGACAACAGAAGCAAATGATTTGCAAATCTTGATGGAATATTGGTAAATAATGTCTTAGAAATGACTCAAACCCCATACAATGGCTTAGGCCTCTAGCTGTCGATAGTTTCAACTTTGGTAAGAACATGGCTAGCATAAGGTATTGAATGTTGCTTACCATTGGACTCTTTTGACTAGACGGCACCAGTACCAACTTTGCTGGCATCTGTCATGGTATACTTATTAAAGTCAGGAAATTTAAAAACCAAAGCTGATGTTAACTTGTTCCTAAGAGTACCAAAGACTCTTTTCTGAGTACAAATCCACTCAAAGAGTACAACCTTCTTGAAAAGCCGGGTTAAAGGCATAGCAATGGTGGAAAATCCTCCTATGAAGGTCTGATATAATCTGGCTAGGCCTATGAAGGAGCAAACAGCATCTGGCTAGGCCTATAAAGGAGCAAACAACATCTGGCTAGGCCTATGAAGGAGTAAACAGCATCTGCTATCATAGGTCTAGGGAATTTATGAACAGAGAGTTTGGACTATCCTTTACGCCATTCTGGGTCACTTTGTGGCCAGGAGCTTATTTCTTTCCTGAGAAACTGGCATTTAGAGAGCTTAACTTTGAGACTAGCCTCGCAAATTTTTCCAATGCCCATAAAAATTTTAAGATGTATAAGTACATCATGAAGCATCACAAAGAAGTCATCTAAGTATATCATTAGGGTGTTATCTATGAAAGATCATTCATCACATGACTGTTATTGGGCTGTTCCTTAATCCAAAAGCCATCCTTTTGAACTAGTAATGACCGGTAGGTGTAGAGAATTTTGTCCATTCTTTTCTTAGGTAAAGAGGAATTTGCCCAAAACGTTGTGAAAGGTAGTGCTGATAAACATATATTGCCAATGTTCTGCAACAGGTAATTCAGAACATGCATTTAAGTTGCTGTAGTCAATTACTGGATGCCATGTCCTATCTTAGAAACAAGAATGAGCACAGCATTCCACGGATAAGTCATTACCTAGATACTCCATGATGGAGCATCTAGGTAATAACTTCTTCAGCAAAGACTCTGTTCATGAGGCAATGTAAATAGGTTTATTGATTGTGTCCAGAGGAATACAGTGAGAAATAAGTGGTCAATCCCATGGGTTCAGGATAGTGCTACTACAGAGCGAGCACTATTGAGAACTTCGAGAAATCGAGGAACTTCACTGGGATAGTCTGTCGCAGCTAGGTCATCCTCCTACACTGGCCGGGAATTGAAGATTCAGTAGCAGACTTGGCTGGAAGGACTGCACCTGCAGACTGGTCTGCTGGTCCTTCACCTTCAACTTGCAGGGAAAAGAAATCTGACAAAGTCCACCAGTGTGGTGTTCCTCAGGGTAAAATCTTTACTCTGAACGTTTATGAAGAGAACTTGAAGCTTTCCATGTCGTACAGTGTGCAAGGATGGTTCGAGGACACACCCTTGACTCTGCACATATCACCATCAACTAGCACCTGATTTCCTTCAAAAGCTGTGTTCACATAACACTGTAACTAGAGTGAGCAAGTTAGCTGACAGTGAAGTCATACTTTACGCAGGCTGTAACTTTGCTCACTGACGCCATGATGTGAGGATACAGTGGCTTGACTACTATAATCTCAAGGAGCAGTGAAGTTAGATCAGAGATCAGGCTGAGCGTCCCCAGACAATTTTCTGCTTGTTATGGCTTTTGTGGTGACTCGTAACTAAAATAAAATGTCCTGTCTCCTAAAAGCTGCTCATTCTGCTGTCTAGGGCTAATATTATTAAACATTGACAAAAGAACAGACACTCTAGGACCAGGAATAATATGCGTCAGATTTCAGTACAATCCCAGAACTATGGAGTATTATTTTTTATATAAATTTTTAATACACTATACCGTAATATCCCCTCCCCTAGCTAGCTGAACCCATTCGGGTGCAACTAGTCAAGGAAAAAAAAGAAAATGGGAAATTAACCTTAGGTCTGGAGAAACAATTCTTCAGAAATAAGAAAACTGCATTAAGCATTGTCTTGATGCAATTGACTTGTACATAGAAAAACACAATAAATATTTATTAATGTAAAGCTTATCTCTACAATGAGCACTGCTAATCCGCAGTCGTGAGAAACTCGTTTGACATAAAAGTGATCAGGTTTTACGCCAAATGAGTCACAGTGATGCTTTATAGCTGCACTCTGAAACATACAGGAAAATGCACCATTACAACACTGTGTTGGCCAAACACCTAGGTTGATGCATTTTCAATACATGACATAAAATTAAAGAACTGACTGGGGTACCTCTCTATATATATTATTTAGAAAGTTTCCACAATAAATATATACAAGGAAACGTATGATAAATGGAGAAAGTCTCTCTTTAGCCCTAAAAAATTCTAACTCTTTCTCTTCCTGGATTCTAGTACGTTCAATCCTTCTCAGATCTTTTTCATCCATAATTAGAGCTAATTTTAGTCTTAATATCTCTGCTTCATTTCTCTCAGTATTAACAGTGGGGTTTGATCCAGGATCTGCTCCCAGACCTCTGTCACCACTAGAATCTCTACTGCTTACAAACATCTTAGAAATTAATAGCCTACTACAGTAGAAATTACTTATATAAAATAAATCACACAGCAAAGCACATAGGTACATTAAATTTTTATATTCACAGAGAATTATTATTATTAAATAATTCCCCTAAATTACTAAATGTGCACACACACAAATCAGGCAGAAAAATAATTGTATTACACCTGAAAAAAATTATTACTATTATTATAAATCCTTCCTGTAAACTCTCAAGGTTTCAAATGTGAATCATTATTTTAGACTTGACAGTTCTTCCCTGCAGGTCCCCATGTTACGGGTTTTGTGGTGACTCGTAACTTAAATAAAATGTCCTGCCTCCTAAAGGCTGCTCATCCTGCTGTCTAGGAGTCATATTATTAAACATTGACAAAATAATAAACTCTAGGGCCAGCTTGTACCTTCACACCAAATATGAAGTATACATTTAAATAGTTAATATAGTATAAGGAAGGACACAAACTCACCTATACAAAAATATGTAAAATAATATTAAAAGTAACTCATATAGAACTTATAATCTACTTCCCTACAACATCACCTTAATGACAGTTCTCATTAGCTCACCAGCACACTGCTACTAATGAGTAAAATGAAATTATAAAAATTTATTAACAGGGAGGCTCCATGATACACCTCCCCCCTTCTTCAGGCTGCTCACCTGCAGGCTGCTCACCTGCAGGCTGCTCACCTGCAGGCTGTATCAGTACTCTCCCAGAATTTAGTCAATGACCTTGAAAAGACCCGCAGGCCACTGACACCCATATTGCCTTTGTCTAGTGAGGTGAATGTCCCTTGACCCTCCAATACACCGGTATTCTTTAACGCATCGCCAGTGTGAAACCGCTGTGTCAGCTATGAGTATAGTTGATGGTCTTGATGACGTAAATGATGGTGAAGGCAGATTTGAAACATACCTTAGTAAACACACTGGGGAAAAAGGAACGAGGCTTCCAGAGAAAGCTAGCTGCAAGCAATACAGGGGCGCACACCCTCCCAAAGCTGTCAGATTAGATTTCCCTAACAACACTGATCAAGAGAGTAAGTGTAATTGGTTTTATGAAGCTAGTGTAGACAACCCAGAGAAAACTATCAAGTTTCTCCATGATGAGGATAACTACGTATTTGTGCCTAATGATTCAACATTTATAGACAAACTTCTCGCTAAAGAATATGCCAACATCAAACTCCGAGCTGCCCCACCTAGGGCACCTAAAGTGCTCATTGTCATATACAACGTCAACAAGCACTTGAATCCTAAATATCTGGTGTCAGAGCAAGTTGCAAGCCCTCGTCGACTTCCCAACGATCTGATATTAGCTGAGTGGACTGGCCAGGGGACTTTGCCACGCTATATTCACTCCCGTGCTGCCCTCAACAGGCGCTATAACATTGCATTGTACAGACCTCCTCAACGTCGATGTTATAAGTGTCAACGTTGGGGCCACATTGCCAGGAAATGCCCAGCTAAGTCATACTGGTGTGCAGTGTGTGCCAATGCTCATTCTTCTGAACGGTGTTATGATTTGATCAAACAGCACCAGACTGTAGCTAAACGATGTATCAATTGTAAGACTTCAGGAGTCACAGCAGCTCATGCTGACTGCAGTGTGAGGGCTGCCCACATCGCAGCCAACCACACCTCACCTTGCACCTCCCATTATGACCCCCCAGGCCTACCAGATACCTGGAGTCTGAATACTGGCTCATGCCTGCCCTCAGACAATGGGGTTGAGCACTTCACCTGGGAAGCACATCAACAGAGCTCCATCGCGTCTGCTGTCAATACCAGTCTAGCTGAGTCAGCTGACAGTCAGCCACCGAGCTCAGCTGACCGGGGCTTCACGTCTCCAGATGTTCCTAGTCTTGCTCGTGTGGTATACAACCTGAAGTCCCACATAGGACTACTGGAGAGACAGCAATTTCTCCTGAAGCAACAACTTGAGCAGCACAAAGAAAGATGTGTAGAGCATACCAATAGCAAGATTGTCACAAATTCTGAAAGCGAGTGTAAGGCTGATGAACAAGGTGGTGATGGTGTCCTTACTTACGGCAATGACGAACCCAACAGCTGTGTTGATAACTATAGTGAGCATCATGCTGAGGGCAGTGCTGTCTCTGATGTTAGTAATAGTTATGAGTAATATAAGTGGTGGTGCCGAGTGTGATGAGGGCAGTGGTCTCCATAATGTTAGTAATAGTGATGTGTGCCATATAAGTGGTGGTGCCAAGTGTGATGAGGGCAGTGGTTTCCATAATGTTAGTAATAGTAATGAGGGTCATATGAGTTGTGGTGCCGAGTGTGATGAGGTTAATCACATTGACATTAATGTTGAATATAGCACTGCTGATAAATGTAATGAACACAATGTTGGTAGTGGTGTTGGTGATGACAGTTATAGTGATGTGTGTAATGGTAGTGGAGGAGGGAATGTGAGTGGTAGTGCCACCTATCATACATTCACACATGAACAGCGTCGTGCTCTGTGTAAACAAAGACTGCCACGAGGCCTCACAACTGGACGTGCACTCAGAAAACTCATGGACCAGGGTAACACTGCTGACATTGATGAGGTCTGCTCTTTATATGAACAATTTTTTCATTATGCTGAGAAACTAAGAAAGATTCCAGGACTTCTATAATGGATCAAAATGTGTATAAACTTAATATTTTTAGCTGGAATATCGCATCACTTAGAAAAAGACTTCCTGACCTTCATCATAAAGTAACCACCGAACCCATTGATATTGTGTGTCTACAAGAGTGCAGAGTCCCTGATAAATCCCAGCCCCCTAAATTGCCATCATTTGTTGCATATAACCTCAAATCTACTAACTCCTGTGTTCTATATATTAAAAAATCACTTCCCCATCAACTTCTCACACATAAGAAAACAGAGGGACTGCAATACCATGGTGTTAGGATTTATATTGGGAACTCTGCTCTCAACATATTTAATTTGTATGCTCCTGCTGATAAATTCAATTACTTGGAGCTCCCAACTTGTGCTCAGTCTGAGCCTACTCTGATCATTGGAGATTATAATGCAAGACACAAAAGCATTGGAAGCTCACAGTTTGGTAATCGTAATGGTAACCAACTGTTGTCACTGTTAAATAGTCATGATAATGTGCAAATTGTAGGTGACCTTGAACCCACACATATCTATGGAGGCATCCTTGATCTGTGTCTTGGCTTCAACATTACTTCTGCCAGCTGTGAGTCTACCATTGTATCAGATATATCATCAGACCATTTCCCAAGGCTAACCTCACTAGATATAGGTAATACTATCCTTCCTGGTGGAATATTCAAACGGAAACGTTTTAATGTTCCCCTGATCAATATGAGGACTTTGTTGCACATGTGACTGACTGGTATAATTCCTATGAGTGTTCCTCTGTTGAGACCTTTAACAATGACCTTGTGAGCAGTATTCAGAACTACTTAGAGCCGCCCCAAAAACCTCCTGGCACTCTTAACCCAACCAACTTCCATAACAATCATACCTCCTATAATAACCATACTTATTACAATGATCTTAAACTTCGAACACTGAAACGTACTGCTCGCAGACTAGGCCTAGCCTATAGAAATCATCGTACCCCTGGAATGCTGAGACTCTTTCAAACTGCCCTTGCTGCTGCCAGAGAGCGTATGACAGAGCTGCGGCAAACTGACTGGGAAAAATTTGTCAATGGTCTCAATGCTCACACCCCACTTAGCCGAGCATGGAGGGACATAAATAGAATTAAGGGTAACAAAACTGGTCAGATTGCGCACCCTCATCCCTTACATAGGGCGAATGAGCTAGTCAGTGCTTGGGCTGTTACATCAAGCTATGAAAATCTTCCCAGTACCACACAGGCGAAATTAAATGACAAATATGATGCTAGGGAGAGACTTGTTTGTTTTATGCTCAGCAAGGAAGATGACTGTAACATTCCTTTCACTGACTTTGAACTTGATGCAGCACTAACTAAAGGCAACTCCACGTCGCCTGGTGAGGATGGTATTACCTACAATATACTAAGATTGCTGTGTCGAGTACCAGGCAATCCTTTACTCGAATTATACAACATGAGTTATGTAACTGGGGAGCTCCCTAAATCTTGGACCAACAGCCTGATCATTCCCATTCCTAAGCCCAATCAACAAAATTCATTTCGCCCAATATCTCTTACTAGCTGCTTATGTAAAACATTTGAGAGGATGATTCTGAATCGTCTCATGTACAGAATAAAAAAAATTTTGTCCCCCCGATTGCATGGTTTCATGCATGGAAGGAGTGTGCACCAATGTTTAGCTACCTTTCTCACTCTGCACACTGATAGCTCATACACTACCTTCCTTGACCTTAAATCTGCTTTTGATGTTGCCAACCGACATGTAATCATCAGTGAACTTGCCAGAATGGATGTTGGAGGATGGCTTCTCCGCTGGATTAAGGGCTACCTGTCCAACAGAAAGTCTTCTGTGTTGTTCCAGGGGCATATAAGTATAACTAAAGACTTTGAATTAGGAACCCCACAGGGAGGTGTGCTCAGTCCCACTCTATTCAATATTCTAATTAATGCCTTACTTAATGCTATGCCTAGCAGCCCATCATTATATGATCAGTTTTGCTGATGATATAATGATTCACACCACCGGATTCTCCAACACCCAAAACATCCTTAACCATGTACTAGCCTTGTGTCAGGACCTAGGGTTGATAATCTCTACTGATAAAACAAAAATACTCAATAGGCGTCCTCCTCGACAGAGAGGCACTGTTCGCCAGATCCAGTTGCATGATGGGTCTCTTCTAGAATATGTAAACAGATACAGGTATCTAGGCTTTGAGGTCCCACTACTTGGACCTGTTGTAACGAGACTTTGTCGTCAATACAAAGAAAGGTTGAGAGCACTTAGAGTTGTGGCAGGGTTTCACCCCAGGTATGGTGCTAATGTTAAAATTGTGAAAATGATGTATCTTGCTTATATTAGATCATTAGTTGATTATGCTGCGCCACTACTTGCTCTTGTGTCTGACTGGAAGCTTGGAGGGCTGGAAAAACTGCAGAACGAAGCAATGAGGATCATTTTAGGATGCCCTCGTACTGCCAAAATTTTAAATATGCAGAAAGAACTTGATATTCCAAGCATCAGAGATCGTGTTACTGAAAGAAATATCCTAATTGGGGTTAATATGCTCAGGCAAGCCCATTCAAACCCCTGCACAGAAGCCCTCCAAACTTTCCTCAGCACTGGTGAACATCCCTCCAGATGGATCGAAAAACTGGAACCGACCTCCGCATGAATCAGATACATGATCTGTGGCAAGTAAGGCAACAGCGGCACTTCTCCGCTCCATGGAATATTACCCCATTCCAAACTACCATCCCTCCATTTCCCCCCAAACTACTTCTTAAATCACAACCAAAGCTTCGCCTTGAAGCCAAACATGATGCCTTAAGCTGTATTGATAATTTAGCCAAAAAGCACACTCTCTCACAAATTATTTACGTTGATGGTTCAGTTCACCAATCCACTGGTGCAGCTGGTAGTGCTGCTGTTGTCATACAGAGTGATGGCTCTCTTAAAGAAATTGGAGCACGCATCAATAACTGGGCCTCTACCCTTCAGACAGAACTGTTTGCCATACTCCTTGCACTCAAATGCGTCCATGTATCTAAGGTTGACTCTCTAATTGTAACTGATTCTCTGTCATCCATAAATGCTCTCAACTCATCAAGTATAACTTGTAGCATGCTTGTGTCAGAAGCCAGACACAGGTATGGTAGGATTGTGGATAGTAGAGTCAGAGTGCACATGCTGTGGATTCCATCTCACATTGGTCTTCAGATGCATGATAGAACTGATAAATTGGCTAAGTTTTATGCTTTCAAAGGGGGTAGATAACAATCTTGGCTTGTCAGTTAGCAGTTTGAGAACAATAATACGAAAAGAACTAGAACTGAATTTTATTGACTTAAGACTCAGGGAGATTGACACCAGTCAGTCCATCTATCATCATTCTATCATGCAGGAGGAGCCACATGTCTATGGTGCATCCAACAAAATAAGCAGACTCTTGGATGTCACTACCGCCTGCCTCCGGCTGGGTTACAAGTATCTTTGGCAGGTTAAATCCATCTACCAACTTTTCTTGTTATTCCTTTATCACGTATTTTGTGTGCTATTACAACATGGTCACACTTGACAAAGGCTTTTGCAAAGTTTGTGTATACTACATCATCATTTCGTTTGTCTTCTAGAGCATCCAGGACCCTGTCGTAGTAGTCCAGTAGTTGGGACAGACAGGAGCGATCTGCTCTAAACCTATGCTGACCTGGGTTGCGTTACTGATGGGTATCAAGATGGGTGGCGATCTTGCTTCTTAGAACCCTTTCAAAGATTTTTATGATATGGGATGTTAGCGCTATTGGTCTGTAGTTCTTTGCTATTGCTTTACTGCCCCCTTTGTGGAGTGGGGCTATGTCTGTTGTTTTTAGTAACTGCGGGACGACCCCTGTGTCCATGCTCCCTCTCCATAGGATGTTAAGGGCACGTGATAGGGGCTTCTTGCAATTTTTGATGAACACGGAGTTCCATGAGTCTGGGCCTGGGGCAGAGTGCATGGCCATGTCATTTATCGCCTTTTCGAAGTCATTTGGCGTCAGGATAATGTCTGATAGGTTTGCGTCTACCAAATTCTGTGGCTCTCTCATAAAAAAATCATTTAGGTCTTCGACTCTCAGTCTGGTTAGTGGCTCACTAAAACTGAGTCATATTGGGACTTGAGTAGCTCACTCATTTCCTTGCTGTCATCTGTGTAGGACCCATCTCGTTTAAGTAGGGGCCCAATACTGGATGTTGTTCTCGACTTTGATTTGGCATAAGAAAAGAAATACTTTGGGTTTCTTTCAATTTCATTTATGGCTTTTAGTTCTTCCCGCGTTTCTTGACTCTTGTAAGATCCTTTATCTTTAGTTCGATGTTTGCTATTTCTCTGACCAGTGTCTCCCTACGTATTGCAGATATATTGGCCTCTTGTAGCCGCTCTGTTACTCTTTGCCTTCACCTGTATAAGGAGCGCCTCTCTCTTTCTAGTTTACATCTTCTCCTTCTTTTTCGTAAAGGAATTTGCCTTGAGCATACCTCCAGTGCCACAGAGTTAATCTGTTCTAGACATAGGTTGTGATCTGTGTTGCTTAGGCTATCCTCAGTCTTTAGCAGACTGCTCAAACCTACATATGCAAGTGAAAGGATCCTCAGTCAATGCTAGTTTCTCGTTCCAAGTTCGAGAGTATATCAAAATAATGGTTTTGTTTCCTACAACGAAACTAATGGCAGAACTCCTTCTTCAGCTCATGCCAGGTCTCAAGGCTGCTCACTCGCTGGAAGCAAACAATGGCATTGACACTGCCTTTTCTTGGTCCACTGGCAGTTGCAAAACTAATACACTACTCTGTGGGGTTATAATATTTACCACCTTACAGCAGTTTCAACAATATCAGCCACATCCGAGCAACCCCGTCGAAGACGACGGATGGGTAAGAACGACTAGTAGAAACACCTTCCGTCGGTGGGCTACTACATGACCCACCTCGACCCACTACCTGACTGAAGCGCTGTAAGACACATTTTCTGAAGCATTACTATGCATGTCAGCCTAAGGTGATGGAGCTGGCGAAGTGTTGTACAAAGCTTAAGAAATTACAAGATATGAGAGCAAATCCAGTATGATGTTAATTGATACAATTATTGGTACAATATAGTAATTTTAAAAACACGATAAATACAAATAAAATGGTGCACTCTGGAAATCGATGGTAAAATAAGGTTATGTAAGTGGGTTCACTACAGAAAATTTCACAAATAAATGCAGGTGATTGTACAGAAAATGTATGACAATAGTACTGTTAGCAATTGCAAAATGTTGCAGCAACTAAATGCAAAACAATAAAGCAAAAAAAATAATGTCCAAAGATATGGAATCTAATGGAAAAGGATAATGAATTATATTGCAGTTTTGTTCAGTATAAAGCAAAAGGATGTAAATGTAACCTTAATAAATAATCCACTTGCAGATGAGCAGAGTAAAATATTGTCAAAGAAAATAAATGTCATAAAATAACAGAAGCAATGTATAGATGTACACAAGTGCAATGGAGAGATTATGGTACACAGAATTAAATGCAGAAAATTGATCAAAATACGTAATTGTACATATTAGAGAATAAATTGTAAATAAATTAGTGTAAAACGTCAGCAAATAAGTGTTACTGTAGTAGGCAGAAACGCCCAAATGCTGTACACAGATATGCAAGAATTAGCTAAGAAAAATAATTCTTGGTGTTAGTGAAAAATGAATAAAAACTGGAAAAATGTCTTGTTCACAAACTGTGTACAAAACCGACAATGGAACACTGTTGCAACACTTGAACAATTAAAAAAAAATAATGTAATATAGATATGGTAACAGTCGCAGTTGGCACTCACAATGATAGGCAATTAATAAACACCACAACATAACTTAAAATTTTCATGAACACTTTGACAATTTTAATCAAGGGGGGAATATATTTATTTTAATAAATATAGGGAGGTACCACCTCTGGAACTGGCCTGGGGACCCTCATCCTCAGATAAAACAATAAACTTACTTCAGGTAGAGCTTAAGATATAGTAGGAAGGAGAACAACATACATGGCATCAGAGCTTACATCTCCCCGCCAGTGAGCCGCGTACCCAGAATGCTGCAGGCATTATCACTGTGGATCGTAACACTGAAAGAGGAAGCTGGCTACTCTGGTCATTGGTTTCTCTGATTAGTTTTTCACCTAACTTATCAAGGAATTTTATAGCACACTTGCCTCATGCTCCACGGGTCTCCAACCCTACGGGGACAAAGTTATAACAAGGTAGCAGCTCTCTCTCTCTCTCTCTCTCTCTCTCTCTCTCTCTCTCTCTCTCTCTCTCTCTCTCTCTCTCTCTCTCTCTCTTCTCTCTCTCTCTCTGCATATGTTGATCTTCTGGGTCTCCCTAAAACTGGCGGCTCCACCCCCAGCGTAGAGGCACCAGCCAACGTAGAAGCCAAGTGTAGTCTCATGGAATCTGCTTTCCATCCTTCCCAGGTAGCATGGTGATTCCATCTGGCGCTTTTGACTTCAGTCAAACCTTAGCATTTGGGGTTCCGTTCAGCTGGGCAACAGGCTATGGCGAGATTTCATTTGATGTCATTGACCTCATGTTCTTCCCTTCTGATGTATGACACACGAGACGACTGGGTCAGACAGTGGTACAAATTACTGCAGCCTCCAGCCGCAGGATGGAGCTGATATCCTTGCCCAGTAAACTTCGTTTCACTATTGACCAGAGGTTCTCAATAGGGTTTAGGTCTGGGGAAATGCTTGGCCAGTCATTGAAGAACCTCACTTCACAGTTCTTAAGCCACTGAACTACAGATTTGGCAGTATGACACAGTGCATCATCCTGCATAAAAACCGTAGCCCCACACTTGTCAAACGCCTCGGGTAAATTGTCACACAATAACTCCAGGTAATTATACTGGTTCAAATACTGGGTTTTGGGAAGCACAATGAGTTCACAAACACTGAGCACTGAAACACCCCCAAACCATGAGTGAGTCTGGGTGTTTTGTGGTCCCACAGGTGTAGCGTGGGTCTAGTGAGTCACTACCTCTGAGCCAGTACACATGTCCCCCACGGTTACAGGTGACGGTGAAGGTTGCTTCATTACTCAGACCACTGTTGAGGAGTCCAGTGAAGATATTTCTTTGCATAATCCAGTCTACGTTTCTTCTGTGGCTTGGAGAAGATCAGTTTCTTAACATGGCGGTGACTACTGTAGCCCAGTTCTGACACACATCTGTTAACAGTTCTTATAGAGACCTCTGAGACAAGATGTGGGTTCTTTTCTTTCAATTTTTGGTAGTTATCTCCTGTGCTTCTTTAACAGGCCAAGGCTTGCCGAGGATTGGCAGACGGTATCGACAGCCTTGAAGTGCTTCACCCAGTTCCTCACTGAACGCTCACACACACCAACATTCTCCACTATTGTTTTCATCTGGTGCCCAGCTTTGTGAAGCCCTATGATTTGAGCTATAGTTTCAGGTGTTAAAGACTTCCTTTTACTCATAATCAAACATGTATAGCCCCAAAACCAAACGGAACACCGGACAAAAGATGGGGCGGATGAGAGACAAAAGTACAAAGCTTCCTCTCACCACGGCAGCCACATGAGAACTGAGGAGTCACTGTTACAGAGGAATAAGTCTGTTGAGTATATCTGGTAAAGTGTATGGTAGAGTTATTATTGAAAGTATTAAGAGTAAGACTGAGAGCAGGATAGCAGATGAACAAGGAGGCTTTAGGAAGGGTAGAGGGTGTGTTCACCAAGTGTTTACAGTGAACAGTATTTAGATAAGGGTAAAGAGGTTTTTGTGGCATTTATGAAATTGGAAAAGGCATATGATAGGACAGTAGTGTAGCAGATTTTGCAAATGTATGGAATAGGAGGTAGGTTACTGAAAGCAGTGAAGAATTTTTACGAGGATAGTGAGGCTCAGGTTAGAGTATGTAGGAGAGAGGGAGATTATTTCCCAGTAAAAGTAGGCCTTAGACAGGGATGTGTGATGTCACCATAGTTGTTCAATATATTTATAGATATGGTTGTAAGAGAAGTGAATGCTCGGGTGTTGGCAAGATGTGTGGGGTTAAAAGATAAAGAATCTAACACAAAGTGGGAGTTGTCACAGTTGCTCTTTGCTGATGA
Organism: Cherax destructor; assembly: GCA_009830355.1. Classification (NCBI taxonomy): domain Eukaryota; kingdom Metazoa; phylum Arthropoda; class Malacostraca; order Decapoda; family Parastacidae; genus Cherax; species Cherax destructor. The sequence goes on from WNWK01026163.1 coordinate 18,069, forward strand.
CACTGTGCTTTTAGGAGATTCTGAAGAGAAGTTGCAGAGGTTGGTGGATGAGTTTTGTAAGGTGTGTAAAAGAAGAAAATTGAAAGTGAATATAGGAAAGAGTAAGGTGATGAGGATAACAAAATTCTGGATATCAGATTAGAGGGAGAGAGTATAGAGGAGGTGAATGTATTCAGATATTTAGGAATAAACGTGTCGGCAGATGGATCTATGAAAGATGAGGTGAATAATAGAATTGACTAGAAAAAAAAGGGTGAGTAGTGCACTGCGGAGTCTTTGGAGAACAAAGAACATTATCCATGGAAGAAAAGAGTATAGTTATACCAACGCTCTTATATTGGTGTGAGGCACGGGTGGTGAATGTTGCAACAAGGAGAAGGCTGGAGGCAGTGGAGATGTCATGTCTGAGGGCAATGTGTGGTGTGAATATAATGCAGAAAATTCGTAGTTTGGAAATTAGGAGGAGGTGCGGGATTACCAAAACTATTATCCAGAGGGCTGAAGAGGGGTTGGTGAGGTGGTTCGGACATATTGAGAGGATGGAACGAAATAGAATGAATTGGAGTGTGTATAAATCTGTAGTGGAGGGAAGGCGGGGTAGGGGTCGGCCTAAGAAAGGTTGGAGGTAGGGGGTCAAGGAGGTTTTGTGTGTGAGGGGCTTGGACTTCCAGCAAGCATGTGTGAGCGTGTTAGGAGCAAATTGAAACGAATGGTTTTTAGGACTTGACGTGCTGTTGGAGTGTGAGCAAGGTAACATTTATGAAGGGATTCAGGGAAACCGGCAGGCCGGACTTGAGTCCTGGAGATGGGAAGTACAGTGTCTGCACTCTGAAGGAGGGGTGTTAATCTTGCAGGTTTATAACTGTAGTGTAAAGCACGCCTCTGGCAAGACAGTGATAGAGTGAATGATGATGAAAGTTTTTCTTTTTCGGGCCACCCTGCTTTGGTGGGAGACGACCGATGTGTTAATAAAACAAATAATTCACTGAAGAATGACTTACAGCAAGATACTCTATTAGAACACTAAAGCAATAAAAATTTCCACAGGATACTAGGAAATACTAAACAAGTCACTGTTCACTTAACTGTGGGTTGTAGAAGGGTGTGCATCAATGCACGGGCGTGCAGAGTGTGCATCAATGCACGGGCGTGCAGATACACTGTAGAATGCAGGAGGGTAGTAGGCCTTCGAGTGAGAGCTAATGGTAGTGCTGATATATTCTATGTGAACTTTGTTAATAGACAGAATACATAAACAGAAAACACAAACATGAATACATTGGCACAATATATCAAAGATTATGAATCTCCTCCAGGTCCTCCGAATTCGGACGAGAGCCCAGTATGCAGCATGCATTTTCCCTCTGGATGGCCACGCTGAGGCGCTGGAACATGAAAGTGGCTGCTCTTGGGTCCCTGGTGGTTTCGATGAGTCTGGAACCCAGTTCTTTAAGGAAACGTGTCACATTTTTTCCCATGATGTAGTCTTGGTAGAAATACACTTGTTTTTGCTGCTGGGATTTTTATGGGTCTAAACACAATGACAACTGCGTAGAGAGGCAAGGAAATAGGGAAGGAATCTGTGAATGTTAGATATAAGTAGACACAGCTGTAGCACTTGTTGACAGTGGAGTGTGTGTTAAGATAAGAGATAAGATTTTGGTCGGTTTTTTAACCCCGGAGGGTTAGCCACCCAGGATAATCCAAGAAAGTCAGTGCGTCATCGAGGACTGTCTGTCTTATTTCCATCGGGGTCCTCAATCTTGTCCCCCAGGATGCGACCCACACCAGTCGACTAACATCCAGGTACCTATTTTCTGCTAGGTGAACAGGACAACAGTGTAAGGAAACGCGTCGAAATGTTTCCACCCCGCCGGGAATCGAACCCGGGACCTCAGTGTGTGAAGCGAGAGCTTTAGCCACCAGGCCACTACTCGGGACTGACTGTGGCTTAGGCACACTCTTAACTTTTCTGCTTATGATGAACAATGTGAGGAAGAAAATATGAACACAAATATACAACATAACTGATGCAAAACTGAACAACAAACTAGAATATGTAAAGAAATAACCCAAATTTACTGTCCACTCAAAAATACAGAAACTTGATGGAACTGGTACTTAACACAATGTGCTCACTAAATTATTATAGACTTTGTAAAGTGAGTATACAGTAACAAAGAGCTGGAGAGTAGCAGGTGCAGAATGTGTCTCAGTGCGACAGGCGACGGTCGCACTGAGACACTTGTTTTGGAGTCACATGTGGCTTTCTGCTGGTCTAGTCACACGTGGTTTATCACAACCAGGCTTTTCCAAAACCCGCGGAGAAACTTTCAAAACACAGCTACGTCAGTAAGACGTGAATACAAGCAGGACACTGAGAGTATGGAATGCTGGTGTGTACGTAACAATAATATTAAGAATAATAATATTATTAAAAATAATAATAATAGTAATAATAATAATAATAATAATAATAATAATAATAATAATATCTTTATTTCTACAAGTACATGTACATGGTATACAGTCCATAGCTGACATCAATGACATACTACTATATAAAAAGCCACTTGTTATGCTGAACTTTTCCCGCAAATTAGGTCAATTTTGTCCCAGGATGCGACCCACACCAGTCCACTAACACCCAGGTACCTATTATTACTGATGGGTGAACATGGACAACAGGTATAAGGAAACACTCCCAATGTTTTCACCCTTGCCGGGTATCGAACCCGGAAACTCAGCATGTGAAGCGAGAGCTTTCCTTACCAGGCCACGAGCTACCCTTTCCCCTAGCGGAAGGTATGTGAGATGGGAAGGTAGGCATACAGTCTACAATATCACTAATTATAATATTATGTACTACATCTAATAACAACCAGGCTCGCATGAACTGCATTTTGCAGCTCAGAGCGATGTCTAAACTATTTCTGAATTACATGGGTAAGTGTTGCCAGCATCCTCCCGACTCACTGCCTCCACTTCATTATCAAGAGAAAATGCCATGTACAGCAATACCTTGCATAGTATGCTTAATGCATCTCAAAAAATAGCGAACTATGCAATACTGTACTGATAAAAGTATTGTATTTTAATGTAATGCCTTCCAATACTGTACTGATAAAAGTATTGTATTTTAATGTAATGCCTTCCAATACTGTACTGATAAAAGTATTGTATTTTAATGTAATGCCTTCCAATACTGTACTGATAAAAGTATTGTATTTTAACCCTTTCAGGGTTTTTGACGTACTAGTAAGTCTTACGCGCCAGGGAAAAGGCTGTAGGCCTACACGTGAAAGAATGGGTCTATGTGGTAAGTGTGCGTAGTAGGAAAAAAATCTAGGCACCCGCATTGCATTGTGGGAGTGGTAATTCAGAGCGCCTTTGTCACCGAGCCGAGTGGTAAGGAATATCTCACTCTCCGGGTGGGGAAGGCAATGTGGGGGTGGGGAAGGCAATGTGGGGGTGGAGAAGACAGTATAGGGGTGGGGAAGGGAGCGTGGGTTTGTGTAAACAACCTGGCTGGCTGACTAACTGCCTGGCTGGCTAACTGGCTGGCTGGCTAACTGGCTGGCTGCCTAACTGGCTGGCTGGCTAACTGGCTGGCTAACTGGTTGGCTGGCTGGATAACTGGCTGGCTGGCTGGTTGGTTAACTGGCTGGCTGGCTAATTGGCTGGCGGGCTAACTGGCTGGCTGGCTGGCTGGCCGGCTAACTGGCTGGCTGGCTACCTGGCTGGCTGGCTGGGTAACTGGCTGGCTGGCTAACTGGCTGGCTGGCTAATTGGCTGGTTGGCTTGCTGGCTAACTGGCTGGCTGGCTAACTGGCTGACTGGCTAACTGGCTGGTTGGCTAACTGGCTGGCTCTGTCTCACAGGTACACATAAATACAATTATTCATAATGTATATTACCTAAGATAACCCAAAAAATCCAAACAAAAAGCTATTCTGTGCTTGTAAGCATGACTGGCAAATAATACGTATCAGGACTTAGACGTGACACAGTGACTACTGCGTCGTGTGTAATACCTGTTGGTTCACGAGTGGTTCTTCTGAGACACACAGACATGCAGAGACAGACAGACAGTACCACACTGTTCAGGGTATGGCAGTACCACACAGTTCAGGGTATGGCAGTACCACACTGTTCAGGGTATGGCAGTACCACACTGTTCAGGGTATGGCAGTACCACACTGTTCAGGGTATATCAGTACCACACTGTTCAGGGTATGGCAGTACCACACTGTTCAGGGTATGGCAGTACCACACTGTTCAGGGTATGACAGTATCACACTGTTCAGGGTATGGCAGTACCACACTGTTCAGGGTATGGCAGTACCACACTGTTCAGGGTATGACAGTATCACACTGTTCAGGGTATGGCAGTACCACACTGTTCAGGGTATGGCAGTACCACACTGTTCAGGGTATAGCAGTACCACACTGTTCAGGGTATGGCAGTACCACACTGTTCAGGGTATGGCAGTACCACACTGTTCAGGGTATAGCAGTACCACACTGTTCAGGGTATGACAGTATCACACTGTTCAGGGTATGGCAGTACCACACTGTTCAGGGTATGGCAGTACCACACTGTTAAGGGTATGGCAGTACCACACTGTTCAGGGTATGACAGTATCACACTGTTCAGGGTATGGCAGTACCACACTGTTCAGGGTATGACAGTATCACACTGTTCAGGGTATGGCAGTACCACACTGTTCAGGGTATGGCAGTACCACACTGTTCAGGGTATGGCAGTACCACACTGTTCAGGGTATGGCAGTACCACACTGTTCAGGGTATGGCAGTACCACACTGTTCAGGGTATGGCAGTACCACACTGTTCAGGGTATGACAGTATCACACTGTTCAGGGTATGGCAGTACCACACTGTTCAGGGTATGGCAGTACCACACTGTTCAGGGTATGACAGTATCACACTGTTCAGGGTATGGCAGTACCACACTGTTCAGGGTATGGCAGTACCACACTGTTCAGGGTATGACAGTATCACACTGTTCAGGGTATGGCAGTACCACACTGTTCAGGGTATGACAGTACCACACTGTTCAGGGTATGACAGTATCACACTGTTCAGGGTATAGCAGTACCACACTGTTCAGGGTATGGCAGTACCACACTGTTCAGGGTATGGCAGTACCACACTGTTCAGGGTATGACAGTATCACACTGTTCAGGGTATGGCAGTACCACACTGTTCAGGGTATGACAGTATCACACTGTTCAGGGTATGGCAGTACCACACTGTTCAGGGTATAGCAGTACCACACTGTTCAGGGTATGGCAGTACCACACTGTTCAGGGTATGGCAGTACCACACTGTTCAGGGTATGGCAGTACCACACTGTTAAGGGTATGGCAGTACCACACTGTTCAGGGTATGACAGTATCACACTGTTCAGGGTATGGCAGTACCACACTGTTCAGGGTATGGCAGTACCACACTGTTAAGGGTATGGCAGTACCACACTGTTCAGGGTATGACAGTATCACACTGTTCAGGGTATGGCAGTACCACACTGTTCAGGGTATGACAGTATCACACTGTTCAGGGTATGGCAGTACCACACTGTTCAGGGTATGGCAGTACCACACTGTTCAGGGTATGACAGTATCACACTGTTCAGGGTATGGCAGTACCACACTGTTCAGGGTATGGCAGTACCACACTGTTCAGGGTATGACAGTATCACACTGTTCAGGGTATGGCAGTACCACACTGTTCAGGGTATGGCAGTACCACACTGTTCAGGGTATGACAGTATCACACTGTTCAGGGTATGACAGTACCATAAGCAGAGAGCTAGACAGACAGAGAGCTAGACAGACAGAGAGCTAGACAGACAGAGAGCTAGACAGACAGAGAGCTAGACAGACAGACAGAGAGCTAGACAGACAGAGAGCTAGACAGACAGAGCAAGACAGATTGACAGACAGACAGAGAGCTAGACAGACAGAGCAAGACAGATTGACAGACAGACAGAGAGCTAGACAGACTGACAGATAGATAGACTGACAAACAGATAGACAGACATGTTTGTGTAACATTGAAAACAAATAAAGCCTAGGCAGTGCACCCTCATCAAATGTCACCACTGCTGACCTGTCAACAGTGTGGAGTGACACTGGTCTTACATCATGCTTCAATTATTTTCATTATTATTATATACTACCATGTATCCAAAACATTGCTGGGACCTATAAATACTATGTATATATTTCTAGACAATAGTATGTGACTAAAATAGGTGAAAATGTTCACCTGTCAATGTTTGTGCAGTTATTGTGTAGTATACAATGAGTGTATATATCCAAAATATAGCTTATATTGGTCTCACAGGCCACAAAAGTTTCTTGAAAAAATATAATGTTAACAAATAAAAGAAACAAGTAGAAAAAAATAAATAAACTATTACCGCGAGACCGGCAGTCGGCAATGTTGCCATAAGTGGCTCACCTTTTCAACTTCACGCCTCCATATCTCCGTAAGTATTGATAGCAAAAATTTTTTTTTGCCTATATAACTCACAAAAATATGCTATATCATTTCATAAGAAAAAATAATATTTTTTAAAATATTTTTCGACCCTGAGTGGGAGTTAAGGATCGAGGGTCTCGACCCTGAAAGGGTTAATGTAATGCGTTCCAATAGTGTACTGATAAAAGTAGTATTGTATTTTAATGTAATGCGTTCCAATAGTGTACTGATAATAGTAGTATTGTATTTTAATGTAATACGTTCCAATAGTGTACTGATAAAAGTAGTATTGTATTTTAATGTAATGCGTTCCAATACTGTACTGATAAAAGTATTGTATTTTAATGTAATGCGTTCCAATACTGTACTGATAAAAGTATTGTATTTTAATGTAATGCGTTCCAATACTGTACTGATAAAAGTATTGTATTTTAATGTAATGCCTTCCAATACTGTACTGATAAAAGTATTGTATTTTAATGTAATGCGTTCCAATACTGTACTGATAAAAGTATTGTAATGTTGTTCCAATACTGTACTGATAAGTAGTATTAATAATGCGTTCCAATACTGTACTAATAAAAGTATTGTATTTTAATATAATGCGTTCCAATACTGTACTGATAAAAGTATTGTATTTTAATGTAATGCGTTCCAATACTGTACGATAAAATATTGTATTTTAATTAACGTTCCAATACTGATATTGACTAACTAATATTGTATTTTTATGTAATGGTCTTAGATGAAAGTGTATCAGATAACTAACAACTTAATTTCAGTCATGCTTTAATATCAGTCATCTAAGCACGAAAATTTTGAATCTGCCAACTCTAATTTAGTCAAGTTTGATCAGTTCATCTTAGTCACAAGCATCTTTATGAGTCACAAGCATCATCTTGAGTCACAAGCATCAATCTGAGTCACAAGCATCATCATGAGTCACAAGCATCATCATGAGTCACAAGCATCTTTATCTTGAGTCACAAGCATCATCTTGAGTCACAAGCATCTTCATGAGTCACAAGCATCATGAGTCACAAGCATCATCATGAGTCACAAGCATCATCATGAGTCACAAGCATCTATCTTGAGTCACAAGCATCATCTGAGTCACAAGCATCTTGAGTCACAAGCATCTTGAGTCACAAGCATCTTTATCTTGAGTCACAAGCATCATCTTGAGTCACAAGCATCTTCATGAGTCACAAGCATCATCATGAGTCACAAGCATCATCATGAGTCACAAGCATCATCTTGAGTCACAAGCATCATCATGAGTCACAAGCATCATCATGAGTCACAAGCATCATCATGAGTCACAAGCATCATCATGAGTCACAAGCATCATCTTGAGTCACAAGCATCATCATGAGTCACAAGCATCATCATGAGTCACAAGCATCATCATGAGTCACAAGCATCTTCATCTTGAGTCACAAGCATCTTCTTGAGTCACAAGCATCTTCTGAGTCACAAGCATCTTGAGTCACAAGCATCTTGAGTCACAAGCATCTATCTTGAGTCACAAGCATCTTGAGTCACAAGCATCTTGAGTCACAAGCATCTTGAGTCACAAGCATCTTGAGTCACAAGCATCTTGAGTCACAAGCATCTTGAGTCACAAGCATCTTGAGTCACAAGCATCTTGAGTCACAAGCATCTTGAGTCACAAGCATCTTGAGTCACAAGCATCTTGAGTCACAAGCATCTTGAGTCACAAGCATCTTGAGTCACAAGCATCTTAGTCCAGCATCTTGAGTCACAAGCATCTTGAGTCACAAGCATCTTGAGTCACAAGCATCTTGAGTCACAGCATCTTGAGTCACAAGATCTATCTTGAGTCACAAGACATCTTGAGTCACAAGCATCTTTCACAAGTATCTTGAGTCACAAGAACTCTTGAGTCACAAGCATTTATGAGTCTACAGCATCTTAGTCACAAGTCATCCACTTGATCACACACTGCATCACAAGCATCACGTAATCAGTCACATAGTGCATACTTATCAGCATCCACGCTCACAAGCTCATACCTCACATCCACGCTTGCATCAGCTACATCAGTCACATCCACGCTCACATCCACGCTCACATCCACGCTCACATCCACGCTCCATCCACGCTCACATCCACTCTCCATCCACTCTACATCCACGCTCGCATCCACTCTCACATCCACTCTCACATCCACGCTCACATCCACTCTCACATCCACTCTCGCATCCACTCTCGCATCCACTCTCACATCCACTCTCACATCCACTCTCGACATCCACTCTCACATCCACGCTCACATCCACGCTCACATCCACTCTCACATCCACGCTCGCATCCACGCTCGCATCCACGCTCGCATCCACGCTCGCATCCACGCTCGCATCCACTCTCACATCCACGCTCACATCCACGCTCACATCCACGCTCGCATCCACGCTCCATCCACGCTCACATCCACTCTCACATCCACCTCACATCCACGCTCACATCCACTCTCACATCCACTCTCACATCCACGCTCACATCCACGCTCACATCCACGCTCACATCCACTCTCACATCCACGCTCTACGCTCATCCACGCTCCATCACGCTCATCACGCTCATCACTCTGCATCACGCTCAATCCACTCTCACATCCACTCTCACATCCACTCTCCCATCCACGCTCACATCCACGCTCACATCCACGCTCACATCCACTTCACATCTACTTCACATTCATTCACATCTACGCTCGTATCTCACGCCGCATTCACGCTTCATATCTACGCTTCACATCTACTCTCACATCTACGTTTCTACATCTACTTCACATCTACGCTCATCTACGCTCACATCTACGCTTCACATCTACGCTCACATCTACGCTTCATCTACTTCGTATCTACTTCGCATCTACTTCATATCTACATCATTTCACATCTACTTCACATCTACTTCACATCTACTTCACATTCAGCTTCACATCTACGCTTACATCTACGCTTCACATCTACGCTCCACATTCATCGCTTACATCTACGCTTCACATCTACGCTTCACATCTACTTCACATTACGCTTCATCTACGACATCTACTTCCATCTAGCTCATTCACTTTTTACTTCATTCCTACATCTAGCCCAAA